>JARFYF010000055.1:3244011-3254133 GCA_030265395.1 Rhina ancylostomus
CATGGCTTGGTACGGCAGCTGCTCTGCCCAGGACCGCAAGAAATTGCAGAGTTGTGAACACAGCCCAGCGCATCATGAAAACCAGCCTTCCTTCCATTGACTCTGTCTGCTCTTCCCACTGCCTTGGGAAAGCAGCCAAGATAATGGACCATACCCATCCCAGTCATTCTCTCTTCTCCCTGCTCCCGTTGGGCAGAAGATACAAAAGCTCGAGAGCACGTACCACCAGACCCAAGGACAGCTTCTATCCCGCTGTTATCAGACTCTTGAATGGACCTCTCATACACTAAAAGGTGAACTCTTGATCTCCCACTCTATCTTGTCATGGTCCTTGCACTTTATTGTCTACCAGCACTGCACTTTCTCTGTAACAGCAACACTATGTTCTGCATTCTGTTTTCTGTATGCTACCACAATGTAATTATGCATGGAATGATCTGTCTGGATGGCACGCAAAACAAAAGCTTTTCACTGTATTCGGTGCACGTGACGAAAATAAACCAAAGCCAATACCTTCAGCTCCAACTGAGGACTTCAATGGACAAACAAATGATCAACATCAGTCTGTCAGCCTCTAGGTTTGTTCTTGTGCTGTGCACAATCTATCCGTTCTGTCCCACTTGTGCGCCAGATAATCAGGAGTCTCAGGACTGCCAATGTAAGAGTTCCAGCAGCAGATAAGGTGTGGATGAATTCCAGGAATGAAACAGGAGTACACAATACACCCTGATGAGAAACTTTAAACACATCCACCTTTTTCCCTGCCCTACATACCTTGGGGTGCAGAGAGGAAATGATCCTGTATTATTTTTATCATTTTGCAGGATGAAATTGATGCTTACTTTAACCTCATGGCACATTCCCCTCCCTCTCCTGGGACAAACCCTCCCATTTAATCACTGTAACGGTCTCACATTCATCGTTTTCACTACCTTTCTTCCCTCAGAAACAAAGTCGTTTTCATCTTGTGATGTTTTACTGGCAGCCAGAGAAGTGTTGAAATTTCCCCGTTAATTTTATCTCAACACCCAAAGCAGTAATTATCTGTCACTTTTCACATTAGCTGTGTACAGTGGCTGCCCTGTTTTGTGCATCACAGAGGTGACTACACTTCAAAAATACTTCATTGGCTGTGAAATGCTCTGGGACATCCCAAAGTCGATAGAAATGCACATTTTTTTCTTTCTGGATTGGACGTCCAAGGATTACAATAAAAATTTTAAGAGGTTCTTTGGAAGCATAAGGTACACATGACTCCATGCTGGAAGTTCCCTTCCAATGTTGGGCAGATGGTAAGTGTACCCCATGAACATCTATCACTCCTTTCCTCATTCACTCTCTCCTGCCCTTCACCCTGTCACCTTTCTTTGTGTTCCCCACACCCTTCTCTCCTTTCTCTGCAATTTAAACCTTGTTTAATTGCCACCTTTCCCTACTTTCATTGATAGGCTGTGACTGAGATATTAACTCTGTTTCTTTCTCCACAGATGCTATTTGACCTGTTGAGTAATTCTATATTTTATTTTAAAACACTTTATGTTTAATTGTAATTGGGCTGTTATGTCAATGTTGGAATGAAACTTTAAGTGATAAGCAGGGCTCCATATCCTTGTAGCTGCAGATGTTCAGTGAGAGAAAGCTGTTTCTTCCATCAGCTTTTCTGCAACAACAGTAGCTGAGATTGAAAGCACAAATAATCCCATAAAACATTAAAAGATAAAGGAAATAGTTGGAAAGGGATTTAGATCGAGTTTGGCGGTTAATTCACTGTTTGGAAATACTTTGCCTGGTTTCCAAGGTAACTCGCATCCACTTGTCCCAGCGGTGACTGGTTATGAAGTGAAGTAATGTTTGAATCCAGAGCGAAGCAGGACCAGCGATTTCTATTACCATATAAAATTTAGGGGCATAGCTAACAAATCTCATATCTGAGATTCACTGGTTGTTATAGAATATTTTGTACTTTTTGGGCCAATTACAATAGGAATTTATTGAAACCATATTCTGTTTTAAACCATAGAGACTCAAACTGAGAACTAACGTAATGTACAAGTGAAACATATTACAGAGACATCAGCTGACAACAGTGAGGACGGACAGCATGAGAGACTCTTGAAGTAGATCAGGTATCTGAAGCCTTGGCACTGAGATTGTTTCAGGCACGGCTACCACATGGAGTTTGAGTGGTGCTGAGTCACGGTTTCAGGGCCTCCACATACTTGGGATATGTTCTTCCTGCAGATCCACCTTGAGTTGAGAGGAGTAACTCCAGCCCCAGGAGTGTGAGCTGCAACACGCCAATTCCGGTACGTCACACGGAGCCTTTAATGAGTGGAATCTTGCCGACTCACAACGCAAAAAAACATTTCACTGGCCATATGCTGCCTGGATTAGAGAACATGTCTTATGAGGAAAAGTTGAGCGAGCGTGGGCTTTTCTCTTTGGAGCAATGCAGCATGAGGGACGACTTGATAGAGGTGTATAAGATTATGAGAAGCATAGACAGAGTGGACAGCCAGCACCTTTCCCCAGAGCAGTAATGGCCAATACTAGAGGTCATCTGTTTAAGGTGCATGAAGGAAAGTTCAGGGGAGGTATCAGAGGTAGGTTTTTTTACATAGAGAGTGGTGGGTACCTGGAACGCACTGCTGGGGGTGGTGGTATGGGCCGATATGATTAGGTCATTTAAGAGACTCTTAGATAGGCACATGGCCGAAAGAAAACTAGAGGGTTATGGGAGGTGGAGAGGGGGATAAATTGAATGCAGAGAAGGTTTTTATAGGTTGGCACAACATCATGAGCTGGAGGGTCTGTATTGTTTTATGTTAAGGGTTGTAAAGATCTGTCCTGCTCTCAGATGAGAAAAGAATTAATAAGCTGCAGGTAAAGGATATCTGTCTATCCTCTTTAATCTCCACGGATCCTGACAATGCCATTTATATTCACTGCGAGAATGATTGGAGCAGTCCAGTCAAAAAAACTCAACTCGTTCAATGATACCTGCTTCCTGGAATCTCCTCAGCAACTCCCCAGGCCTCTCCCTTCAAGGTTCAAGTCGCTCATTTATCTTCGGCTGAACATTGGTATCCATCCCAAGATCAGCAGATAAACCTCAGAGTACTTGTACAGTTGATACACACACGTACCAGACCTTTCCCTTATCTAGCCTTATTTTTCATAGCCAACAAAGACTTATCAAGTTGGATCCTTGCTCTGGGACCAATCAGAAGAGGCAACTTTGCTTCCCTTTCACCACTTTATCTCCTTCCAGCAGTGCAGACACAGAGTTCTTGGGATGACTTGGGGGAGGATGCATCTTAACGACCTTTGACATATCACACACTGACCTAGAGATCAAATTAGGACAAAGGTTTGAAGAAGTGGACTTACATTCAGGACTGTATCAGCTCTGGGGAATAGGTAACTTGATCCATGGCTTCCAAGCTGACATCTTGGTGTATCATTTGCCAATGTTGTTAACTTCCTGCTAATGCATCCAATTGGCTTTGCACTGCTTGAATTAGTCATGATCTTCAAAGGAACAATTGACAGGTGTCCCTTGATGCCACAGTTATGGCAGTCAGCCTCTTTGTGATTGCTTCCATTAATACGATGTTGCTGGTGCCAGGAAGATAACTACTCCCCTTCAGGTGGTTTTTCCATTTTACAAAGATGTCACTTCGCTCAGTCTCACTAACCTGGTGATGTTGGGGATCCAGTGGCTGTTTGACTGCTTTCCTGGTTGCCTGGGCAATAGCAAATGGCTGTTTGAAATTCAGTTTCCTCTCACTGGGTATCCTCCTCTCAGTTCACTTGTGTTAGATCGCACAAACTGTGTCAGCCTGCAACACCTCCTCCAAATTTGTTCAGCAATCTGTCTCAGCTCCATCACAACATCCCGTCAGGTTCACCAGGATGCCAATTCCAGCTGTTCTTCCCATCCTTCTCCAGTCCTACCCATCTTTGTCCCTTTCCCCAAACCCCCCCTCCACTTCCCCCTTCCCATCACCCACCTTCCCACTCCCTCTCCTGGTTCCATCCACCTCCTACACACACGGTTCACCCACAGGCTTTCCCCACCCCCTCTCCACCTGGTTCTGGTTCTGTCTGCCATTCGCCTCTCCCCGAATGGTTCCCATTCTCACCTCCTTTACTTATCAGCGTCCAGCACTGGGACCTCTTTGTGTTCCTGCCTATGTCACTCCAGCACCTGTCAACTTTCACCCTCCTCCCCAACTTGCTCCACTTGCCTCTCATTTTTTCTTTCTTCCTCCTCTCTTTGTCTGCCTCCATCTATCACCCGCCTGCCTCTGTTTCCCAACTCTACCCCCTCTTCCCTCCCCTACCTGGCACCACCCGCCTGTCCTCTTACACCCCTCCTCAGTCCACCAGTCACCTCAGGCTCCTTTCCCACCACTCCCCTTCCCCTCTCTATACCGGCCGACTCACCTCTCCACTCTCACAGCTAATGCAATGTCTCGACCCGAAACGTCGACACTTCCTTTCCCCACAGAGGCTGCTCAACCTGCTGAGTTCCTCTAGCAGGTGGTTTGTTAAACCTGTACTGTTGCACTGTAGGGCTGTGGGAGGGCACTCATGTTGTTCAACTCTTTACTCAACTCTTCAAGTGTTTGCTTCTGGTTTGGGCAGAGCCCAGCATGGAAGCTGTTTGACTCAGAGTAAACAGCCCCGGGTGAAGATGACAGATTCCCTCCCCAAACCTGCTGCACCTTTAAGATAAGAGATATCTTTATTAGTCACACGTACAGTGACCTGCTTGATGATGATCACCAAGGTTGTTACTGATGTTTACACTGGATTTATTAATTAGTAGAACTGCTATTGGAGTGCTGGTGTGGTAGCATTGAGTGTAAGGCCCTTCCTCTTGTCTGCTTCAGTGACTGAGTTGACAACAACTTGGAGCTTGGCCTCTGAACATGTGTATATGTAAATGTCACATGCACGGTGCAGCTCAGCTGCTGTGGTTTAAGTGACCTGGGTTCTGAGTCATACAGTTATCTGGCACATACTGAACTCAATGTTGATTAACTGTGCCAAGTAATCTAATGTTGGGGCAGAAGCTCCTTCAGTGTGCCCCAGTGTGATTCTGGGACCCCTCTCAGTGTGATTCTGGGACCCCTCTCAGTGTGATACTGGGACTCCCTTAGTGTGGGCCTGGGTCCCCCTCAGAGTGTCCAATGTGGGTCTGGGACCCCCTCAGTGTGTACCAGTGTGGATCAGGGACACCCTCAGTGTGTCCAATGGGGTCTGGATCCCCTTCAGTGTGGGTCCGGGAACCCCTTGGTGTGTCCCAGTGTGGGCCTGGGACCCTTCTGTGTGAGCCCGGGGAGTTATGCAGCTTTGTCCTGATATCAGCCCTGTTGTGCTGGTTGCTGGAGAGTGCCAGTCATCGAAGTGCCAACATGTCTGTACCTACGTACATGTGATGATGCTGCAAGCAAGTTTTTCATCATACCTGTACCTCATCATACTTGTGCACATGACAATAAACTTGACTAAACTCAACTCAACTTGAATTGGCTTTGACTGTATTTGACAACAGCATTGGAAATGTGGTCTGACTCAGCCCCTGTACATATTATACCCTTTCCTCAGGTTTATACCCCAATCCACTTGAGATAAAGTTTGTTTTCTTGTGTTGGCCCAACTCTTAGTAAACAACTCCCCTCAAGCTTTCTCAGAAATTCATATTCTCTCCCCTAGGGGTACCTATAAATAATATTCAGAAACAGATATCTTATAAAACAAATGTCATCATGGCATAATTTTTCACCAAGAGTAACAGGTAAACTGTGCAAATGATCCTAGAGTGTTAGAGGCTGAGGGGAGACCTGATAGAGGTTTGTAGGATTATGAGAAGCAGAGATAGACAGTCAGAGTCTTTTTCCCCAGGGTAGAATAGTCAAATACTAGAGGGCATACATTTAAGGCAAGGGGGGAAATTCAAAGGAGATGTGCGGGGCAGGGTTTTTTACACAGGGCGTGGTGGGTGCCTGGATCGGGCTGCCAGGGGTGGTGGTGGAAGCAGATACTGCTTAGTGGTGCTTAAGAGGCTTTTAGATAGACAGAGAATGGAGTGATAAGGATCATGTGCAGAAGGAAGAGATTTAGTTTAATTTGGCATCATGTTCGGCACAGACAGGGGGTCTGTTCCTGTGCTGAACTGTTTTATGTTCGATGTTTTATGTTCCAGAATAAAACATGTTTGAAGATGTCAGTACCAAAATGCCACAGTACATTATGCTTCAGTCTGCTTTCACTTCACATTGCAGAAAGAATTTCTCATTTGGGATTAAACTCACTCAGATCACGGAGCAGTTGCCTAGTCAGAGTACGAAATGTGAACCTGCTGTACTCTTGTATACATAAACAATTTTTATCTCCCACAGAAGTGACTCACTTTCCAACGAACAGCACAAGAACAGGTTTCCCTGTTGGGCATGAGCAAGACGGCCATTTAGTAATATTTTCATCTCCATTTGATTCAGTTGCTCTTTGTTTATGGTGTGATGCCTCACATTTATTCATGATTTTCAACTTTTAGTGACATCACAAAACATGTCAGATCAGAATGGATCATTCACCCCTTGATACAGAGGTTCTATCAGTGTGCTACAATGGTGGGACGATCTTGATTGTAGCTGGCAGTTCTATTGCACTGCCCATGGATAAACTCGATAAGCCTTGCTTCAGGCTGTACACTGAAGTTTGTGTAAAGTTCTGAAAATGTAGAAAGCCAAATAGCATTTGGATGGCTACCAAGCATAAGAACTAATTAGGTTCAATACATGGCATTAGTGGGTTTGCTTTGATTTTGGTTCGAGTTTGAAGTACAGAGGTTCACAATTAGACACACACATCTGTTAGTGCCTTGCAACACTGAGAGCCAAAAAGTAATAAAGTATGACTTAATGGAAGTAAAGATCAGGAGAGATTGCCTTTATTCACACACTTGAAGTCAAGGTGACCCCCGTCATTCTTCATAGTGTATGTAAACAGTGTACAGTGGTTTATGTTACACTGCTCCAGCTGTTCCATTTCCAATGGACTTTGGGGTGTTGCATGTGCAGTATTTGACCCATGACAATATCTGAACCTTTGACACCATTTATACCAGAAATATAGTTTTAACTGTTTCACGATGCTAGAGGTGTCGCTGTATTGGTTATGAAGAGGCACGGTTGGGGAAGTTGCTCTGGGTTTTGCTGCCTTCTTCATAGCCTGCTTTGAAGTAAGTTTATTAGCAATGCAGTAACCCAATTTGCCTCTCTCACTTACTTGCATCTTCAAAGAGTGGAGAGCAACAACTGCAGTTACCACTTCACTGACATAAAGAGCCAAATCTACCCACTGGCACAACTAGATTTCATGCTAAAGTATTTTAAACAAATCTGACATAACAACGGCTAAGAGTCATAGAGCTGTACAGGATGGAAACAGGACCTTCAGCTCAACCCATCCATGCTGACTGAGGTGCCTTTTTACGCTAATCCCATTTACCTGCATTTGGCCCATATTCCTCTAAATCTTTCCTGTCCAAATGTCTTTTCAGTGCTGTAACTGTACCCACCTCAACTACTTCCTCTGGCAGTTCGTTCCGTTTTTCACCACCCTCTGTGTGAAAAACTTGCCACTCAGGTCCTCTTTAAATCTTTCCCCTCTCACCTTAAACCTGTGCCCTCTAGTTTTAGACTCCCCTACCCTGAGAAAAAGACTGTGACCATCCACCTTATCTATGTCCCTCATGGTTTTATAAACCTCTATAAGGTCACCCCTCAGCCTCCTTCAGTCCAGGGGAAACAGTCCCAGCCTGTCCAGTCTCTCCTTATAACTCAAGCCATCCAGTTCCGGTAACATCCTCGTGAATCTTTTCTGCACCCTCTCTAGCTTAGTCACATCCTTCCAACAGGCTGGGTGGCCAAAACAGCTCACGAAATTCCAGGTATGGGCTCTTTAATGTCTTATACAGCTGTAACATGATGTCCCAATTCTTGTACTCGGTGCTCTGTCCGATGAAGGCAAGCATGCCGTACACCTTCTTCACCACCTTGTCTAACCGTGTCACTAGTTTCAGGGAACTATGTACTTGTACCCCTGGGTGTCTCTGTTCTACAGCACTTCCCAGGGCCCTGCTATTCACTGTGTACCTCCTGCCCTGGTTCATCTTCCCAAAGTGCATCACTTCGCACTTGTCTGAGTTAAATTCCATCTGTCATTCCTTAGTCCACTTCCCCAGCTGACCTAAATCCTGTCGCAGTTTTACTCAACCTTCTTCTCTGTCCACCCAACCACTTTTTTTGGAGCCATTCACAAACTTATGAACCATATCCAAACGGTTTGGATAAGAATATAAGTAGCATGGTTCATAAGTTTGATCCCTGCGGCACACCACTGGTCACTGGCCTCCAATCTGAAACATGGTCCTCTACCAACAGAAAGGACCAGGTCGACTGGTGCATGGAAACACCACCACTTTCATGTTCTTAACTATACTGGTGCTTTATCATCACAAAGGACATAGTGCATGAATAGTTAGACTGGAGGTGCTGAGGCACAATGAGGGATTGGTCTGCTCGGGGTTAAGAGTGACTCAAAGTTCAAAGTCAGTTTATTGTCATATGCTCAAGTCCATGTGTGCACAGGTGCAATGACAAACTTACTTGCAGCAGCATCACAGGCACAGAGCATCAGATACACAACATTCACAAGAAAAACATAAAATAAACATAAAATATGCACAAGTTTTACAAGAAAGAACACAATTAGAACAAAACAAAATGAAGTCCATTATAGTGCAAAGTCATCATAGTGTTGCTCTACTGAGGTAGTGATTAGGGTTGTGGACTCACTTCTGCTGTGGGTTCTGAGGTGGCTGATGAGGGTAAAGTAGGACCCACAGATTCTACAGCAGGTGGTCCTCGATGGGATAGTAGGTGGGTTAGTAGACACCACCCTGTCTACTTGTAATGCCTGTGATTCCACATGAACAGTCGTTCCGTCGGTCTCCCTAGGCTTTCTTATGTTCACCACAAAGTTTCTCAGTGCTTTCCACAGTGCTGCCTCTCTGTTTTGAATGGATATGGATGACAAATTCTCCTGATCTGAAGGAGGCTTTGAGATCTTCCGTGAACCATTTTCTGTATCCTCTTGGTAATCTCTTGCTTTGCCTGCAGGGGTAATGGGAGCAGCATTCAGGAGTTGAACAACTGTGCTATTTTACATTGTGGCCAAAATAAACGTGTGCACAGAATACTGCTGACCTATTATGCAAATAGAACAGCTGAAGATGTTAAATAAACAGTCAGGACTGTTGGCTTTCCTTTGGCATAATTAGAAGCTTTAGAATGTAATTTAAAACAATTAGAGGAAATTTCTTGCACCTTCCAGAGACTGTGTTATAGCTTTAGTAATACAGACAATTGTCCGTGATTGGAATGGAATGTCTATCTCTTTTTCTAAACCTGGCTCATGGATGCATCGGTACATCTCATGCTGGTAAAAAAAAGATGGTCAACCCAGTAATCCAAAGCCATAGTGGCATATAGTTTAAATCCTGCCTTAGTGGGCAAGGAGCTTAAAGTCAATAAAATAATTAAACAGGAATTAAAAGTAAGCATGGCTGGTGTGTCCTTTAGCGAGAGAAGTCTCCTGCCCTGCCCTATACGTTACAACAGAGCAGCAACAACATGAGTGATCTTTAACGGCTCTCTGAAGTGGACTGTCGAGTCTCTCAGGTGTGCCTCACCTGTGGCAATCTACCCAAAGGTGTTGCACTCATACCTTTACTATATTCAGTGCAGAAATTTAAATGAGGGCAACGTGAAATGGGCACTGAATGCTGAACTTGCCCCTAACATGCACATTCCACAGGAAGTTACAATTCTCCAAGTAAGAAAATCCTGCAGCAACAAGTCTGAATAGCACAAAAGGTAATTGTAAGACAAATGTAATAGAGGTGAAGCCAGGGTTGCCACAGGGATAAATTGACTCTAAAGGCCAATAGAGTCAGGCAGCATCTGTGGAGGAGGTAAAACTGAGCTGATGTTACATGTTGATGACCTCACATCAGAAGTCACCAGTTTTCTGCGATGCAAATATATT
>JARFYF010000055.1:3446373-3462995 GCA_030265395.1 Rhina ancylostomus
CGTGGGTAGATAGGAATGCAGAGTTTAGGTTACAATTAGATCAGTGATAAGCATGTTAAATAGTGGAGCAGACTCAAAGGGCCAAGTGACCTACTCCTGCACCAAATTTGTTTGCTCATATTGACATTTTTAATCTCATGTGCTCTGGGTTAAATTGAACCATGCACAACTTCTTCATAAGAAAAATGCCATGCCAAACATTTATTTTCTTTATAAGAACACTTAACCATCAAAATAACCCAAATTTATCCAATATTCAACTTTCTCTTTGAAATGCAATGAAACTGTTATCTATCTTCCAGTCAACAATATTTAGCTTATGGTTAGTTAAGGTAGCTCAGAAAGCATGCCATGAAGCTTCCCATTTTTAAACTGCTCTTAAGCCAAAGATGATATGTTTTAAGGAGGATAATAAAGAAGGAAATAGGTGCAAAAGCAGAAGGGATTAATGAGGAAATGCCACAGCTGCAAGTTTGGGCATGGCCACTAATAATGGTGAAGGGGAGATACAGGTAAAAGCAAAATCAGAATTACAGGATGATCTTTTAGAATGGTGAAAGCTCCAAAAAAGAGAGGAGAGTCCGTCAAAAAATTTGAAGTGCCAGGATGAGAAATTTGAGGTATTAGGAAACTGGATGTGAAGAAAGGTCAGTGGAAGTATGTGTATCAATGTCTTGCTAAGAGAAAGTGTTGCAAAGCATGGAACCTTGAATCTTTAAAATAAATGTTGTTGATTCATTAAACATTTCAATATTCTGAAGAACAGACAGTTATACCATAAACAAAGTAATTTGCACTGCATTCCATGAATCTAATTCATATTGTTGACACCCTTTTGTCTATCCAAGCAGGAGCATAACAAATCCCCAAGGTTCAATTAAATATCTAGTTTCATTCTGTAAATGTTGCTTTGGTCTGTTGGTTGCTGATAATTATTTTGCAACTATACAAATTCTTTCTGAATTACAGCTGGTTAATGTGCACATCATTCATGGAATGTGACAGGTGTTAAATGGCGAATGAGCAAGAAATGTATCTTTGCTAAGGGGATGAGAAGCTTTTCTTCTGGAAAACAATCTAAATCCATAAAATTCAAAAAAAAAGAAATTAGAAAAATGCTAAAAGTGATACAAATATTAACATTTCTAATTAATAAAGCATCATTATTAACCACGCATCTTAAGACCACTGATGCATTTCATCACAACTGGAAGTACCTGATAAATATTGGTCTTAACATAGAAATTACAATGTGAAACAAGCATAATGCTACCAGTAAAACAAAATATTCAAATAAAAACTTTGTCACTGAAATCAGGAGAATCTAAATGTACAAAATTAACAAAATAAAAAGAAATACCTTTATTGCTTTGAGGATCTTCACAGTTCTCTGGCATGCAGGGTCTCCATGAGGACCAGGCTGAAACTAAGCATTCCATTGGACAGGCAATGTTGCAAAGCTGTGAAGTAACTGGTGTTGGTTCTGTGCACAGGCTGTGGTCCACTGGTCTAGACACTGAAATAAAAAATAATCAGTTTATTTTTATTAATTCAATATTGTTAAATGTCCTTGATTAATCAATGTGAAATTGTGCCAGATGAGGTCAAGAACAATGTGGCATCAACATGGTTTGACCAGAACAGGCTATTGGTGATGTTCATTCCTGGGAACTTGAAGCTCTCAACCTTTTCAAACTCAGCACCATTGATGTAAAAAGAAGCATGTGCACTCCCCCACTTCCTGAAGTCAATGACCAGCTCTTTTGTTTTGCTGACACTGATGGTGTCATGACATCATGTCACGAGGTGCTCTATCTCCTTCCTGTACTCCAAATTATTATTATTTGAGATACAGCCCACTATGGTGGTATCATCTGCAAACTTGTAGATGGAGTTAGAGCAGAATCTGGCCACACAGTCATGAGTGTATAGGGAGTAGAGGGCTGAGGAAGCAGCCTTGTGGGGCACCAGTGTTGAGAATAATCGTGCCGGAGGTGTTGCTGCCTATCCTCACTGATTTGTGGTCTGTTGGTCAGAAAGTCAAAGATCCAGTTGCAGAGGGAGGTGTTGAGTCCCAGGTATCTGAGTTTGGTGATGAGTTTGCTTGGAATTGTAGTATTGAAGGAAGAGCTGTAGTCAATAAACAATAGTCTAACGTAGATGTCTTTACTGTTGAGGTGCTCCAGAGATGTGTAGGGCCAGGGAGATGGCATCCTCTGTAGACCTGTTTCGGCAGTAGGCAAATTGCAGTGGGTCGAAGTTTTCTGGTAGGCTGGAGCTGATGCGTGCCATGACGGCTTCTCGAGCATTTCATGATGGTGGATGTCAGAGCCCTGGGCGGTAGTCCATAAGGCACGTTATCTTGTTTTTCGTAGGTACCATGATAGTGGTCTTAAAACGGGTCGAGACCTCGGATTGAATCAAGGAGAGGCTAAATACGTCTGCAAATACTCCTGCCAGCTGATCAGCACAGGATCCGAACACACTGCCAGGGACACCATCTGGGCCAGATGCTTTCCTTGTGTTCACTCTCCGGAAGACTGATCTTGCGTCCTCTATGGTGACCACTGGATCAGTTGCATTGGAGGCTGTCAGGGTGGGTGGTGACAAACCACTCCCCTTCTGTTCAAAACGCACATAGAATGAGTTAAGCTCATCAGGAAGGGATGCGCTGTTGTTGAATATACTGCCTGACTTTGTTTTGTAGCCTGTTATAGCATGTAAACCCTGCCACAACTGACGGCTGGTCTGGAACTCTATTTTGAACTGGTATTGCCTCTTGGCATCTCTGCTAGCTTTCCAGAGATCATATCTCGATTTCTTGTAAAGGTCAGGGTCACCTGATTTGAATGCTGCAGTGCTCAACTTCAGTAGGAAGTGGATCTCCCAGTTCATCCATGGTTTCTGGTCTGGGAAGACCCGTATTGTCCTATCTGGTGCACCGTGATGGTGGTGACATCCTCATCTAGGCTGGCAGCTGAGTCTTTGAACATGGACCAGTCCACTGACTCAAAGCGGTCACGTAGAAGCTCATCTATTTCTTCAGACCAGCACCGCACGACTTTCTGTACTGGATCCTCCCATTTCAGTTTGTTTGTATGCAGGGACGCCTAGTGGTCTGATTTACCAATGTGAGGGAGAGGGGTGGCTCGGAAGACATCTGGTTGGATAGCAATGGTCAAGAGTGTTAGGGCCCCTGGTGGAACTGGAGACGTGTTGGTAGTATTTTGGTAACACAATCTTGAGTTTGCCCTGATTGAAGTCACCTGCAATAATGAAGAGGGGCTCAGGGTACCCTGTCTCAAGGTTGTTGACCACGGAGTATAGCTCATTTAGTGTAGGCTTCATGTCCGTCTGTGGTGGGATGTAGACTGCCATTAGGATAGCTGAAGTGAGCTCCCTTGGCAGGTAGAATGGTCGACACTTCACCATTAGATATTCCAGGCTGGGTGAGCAGGAGCTCACCAGGACCGTCACATCTGAGCACCACTAGTTATTGTCCATCCTAATTGCCTCTGAACTGAGGAGGCAGATGAACATGGGTCCTGTGGGTCTGACTCCAAGTAGGACAGATCTGGGTGAGGGTGGTAGATTTCCTTCCCTGGAGTGAACCAGATCATTGTTTATGATGGTCTTGTAGTTTTAGTTCCAGATTGATTTGCACTCCCCAACTGCCAGGGATTGGAAGGTGTTGATGCTCAAACATTTGAGTGTCATAGAACTTAGAACGTAGAACACTAACAGTATGGTACAGGCCCTTCAGCCCACAATGTTGTGCCGACATTTTATCCTGCTCTAAGATCTATCTAACCCTTCCCTGCCAAGTAGCCCCCCCATTTCTCTATTATTCGTGTGTCTATCTAAGAGTCTCTTAAATGTCCCTATTGTATCTGTCCCCACAACCTCTGCCGGCAGTGCGTCCCACACACCCACCACTCTCTGTGTAAAGAACTTACCCCTGACATCCTCCTTATATCTTCCTCCAATCACCTTAAAATTATGCCCCCTCGTGTGAGCCATTGTCGCCCTGGGGAAAAGTCTCTGACTGTCCACTCGATCTCTGCCTCTTGTCATCTTGTACACCTCTATCAAATCACCTCTCACTCTCCTCCTCTCCAAAGAGAAAAGCCCGAGCTCACTCACCCTGTGTCCTTGAACACAGAGTGAACTTTGTGTTCAGCTCAGAGAACAGAGTGAACTCTGAATGAACCTTCGAACTCTGTCCTTTAACACAGAGTGGGGAACATTGAGTAGCAGAGGGACCTTGGTGTATAAGTATACTTAGCTCCCTGAAGGTGATGCTGGCCTTTGTTAGTGAGGGCACAGAATGGGATGGTCATCAAACAGCTGTAGAAACATTTAATTGGGTCGCAGCTGGAGCAGAGTCCATTTCTGGTCACCGTCGGGAGGATGTGATTCCATGGGACTATCGCCAGGATGGAACATTTTAGTTCTGAGGAGGAATTGGAGAGGCTGGGTCTGTTTTCCTTGGGGCAGAGATGGCTGAGAGGGGGCCTGATAGGAAGTGTACAGAATTAAATGCCTTGGATAGGGTGAATTAAGAGAAACTTCCCCATAATGGAGACTCTAAACCCAGGGGACATAGGCTTAAGGAGAGGAGCAATGTGATTAAAAGGATCTCTAAAATGTTTTTCACCAAGGGAGTGGTTGCCAGCAGGAATGGATGGTGAAGGCAGGTACTCTCTTGTCATCTGTAAAAGCATCTGGACAAGTATTTGAATCACCAAGAATTAGAGACTGGACCAAGTGCTGGTAAATGGGACTAGTGTGGGTAAATACTTGATGGCCAGTATGCACATGGTGGTGAATCTTTGGAACTCCCCTTGAGGAATGGAGGCTCAATCGTACCTTCAAAGCACGCATTGATGGATTCCTGGATTTTGGGGGAATCCAGATAGCTGAAGATGGGGCAAGAAAACGATGAATAGCAGAGCAGGTTTAAAAAGGCCAGAGAACTGCATTCAGGTGCAGCGGTGTAATTTGAACTTTGGATCGGTGGTCCAAAATCCTGACCCCTGTCCTGTAACTAAACCAGCAGGAGGAGCATTGGGATGAATCTTGTCTCACTGTTCATCTCCCTTCAGTTTTCTCTCCCACTCCCTCTGTACTCCAGACAATCTTCCAATGAAGTTAAGACAGAGCACTCCAGCACTGATTGGGCACCTTGTACTCTTGTGGACTAGATACATATCAAATCCAATGACCTTGATTAAATAACGTTGCAAGAATTTTTGATTTTTTTATAGCATTATTTTGTAAATTCAGATAATCTTTGCATCTCCCATTTGTACCCAACATTCCATTCCCTCTGAGCCATTGTTTGATCTCTCCTTCCTTCCCACCCACATGTTCCATTTTCATTTCTTCTCCACCCCATTTGTTATAACTTAACATTCCTTTCCCAGGTCTGTTGAATGATCAGTGTGCATCTTTCCCCACCTCAGATGCTACCTGATGTGTTGAGAACTTTCAGCATTGGTAGTATTTTGATTTGATTTGAGTTGAGTCTCAGAGTTGGTGGATGTTGTGTCCTGCATCAGTGAGATGCAAGTTCATCCTCAGCAATGCAGGACACTTCAGAAGCCCAGTCCAAGAGGACTATGGTGGTTCATCAGTTGTTGCTGCTACCCTGGGCTTGATCACCTCTGTTCAATCCTGACCTCCAGCGCTCTGTGTGGAGTTTGCATGTTCTCCCTGTAACCATGTGGATTTCCTTTGGATGCTCCAGTTTCCTCCCGTATCCCATGTTAGGTTTTGTAAATTGCCTCAGTGGAATCTGGTGACCAGGAATGCACTATACTGCATTATTTGTGGTGCAATTATTGTTTCTAAAGTTGTCTGACAGCCCTGTTCTTGCATTCCATGCCCTCACTGGCCAAGGCCAACATCCCATATGGCTTCACGACCCTATCAACATGTGCTACCACCTTTGGGGATCTGTCTACTTGTACACCAAGGTCCCTCTGTTCCCCAATCTGTGTTCAATGTAGGTCAGTTGCAACAAAATCAAGGGAGTTGCCGGTCATGTGAGAGGAGTTTCAGGGTAACCTGCAGATGAGGGAAATGGGACTGATGGATTGTTCTGGGAGCTGGCAGGGAGCTGATGGGCCAAATGGATGACATGCCCTTGCTTTGCTGCAGGCTATTTATTTTTAAACCTTGCCTGGTTTTAAAGCAGTGGGACAATCTGACCATTGATGCACTGATCTGTGGACTTTTCCTGTAGATGTTTTTTGCTCCTTTCTTACAGAACCTGCCAGCAGCACCACAGAGACTCCAACAACGGCTCCTGTGTACTCGCCCTCCAGCTTTGACCCTGCCAGTTTCATTGGTGGAATGGTGTTGGTTCTAGGGGCTGAGGCAGCATTTTTCTTTGCAATCAAATTCTTCAAAGCACGAGATGGAACCTACCAGACTCTGTAAGCATCAACCGTGTGTGGCGTGCCATCTTCGTGTGCTGCAGACTCTCCCCAAACCTTTTTGTCTGTGCTTTGCTTTTTGCGTGTTGTCTCTCTGCTCTGTCTTGTGTGCTTTGTTCATTAAACTTTAATTCTGCATACTTGTAGAATGAATTGGGTTTGCTGATAGGCCCTCAACTAGATTCTATGTTAGGACTCACAATTGTTAACTTAAACTTAAAACTTTGGACCAATTCATTTACACTCCCATGAATTGAAAAAATGTTGCAAGGTTTTTTTTTTGTGAGCTTTGAATGCTCTGGGATAGATTAATGGAAGAGATAAGATGGTGTATATCAGAGAATGGATTGCCACAAGAGTCTATCTTTGGAGCAATGCTTCGGCTATGCTTAAGATCATCAAACTCGAATCCAATCCTCAATGGGGGGGGGGGGGGTGAAAGAGGGAAATTAAGGAAATACAGAACCAGTTGGACAAAAGATTCAAAGTGTAGAATTGTGACCAGCCCAATACTAATTCAGAATACTGGATGTAGGACTGATGTTGCTGCTCCTGTGATTGAAATTGAAGAACAGGAGGGATTTAGTAAATGCAGCAATGAAAACCCTTTAACTTCTGAGGGATCTAATTGATAACTATACCATTTAGTAAAAACAGTACAGCTGGTGTCTCAAACTCCAGTGAAATCTGAAACTAAAATTGTTGGAAACACTCAACAGGTCAGGCAGCATCTGTAGAAAGAGAAACGGTCAACATTTTTTTTCCCAACTAACTTGTTTCTCTTTCCCAGTTCTGACAAAGGGCCACAGACCTGAAATGTTGAAGGTTTTTCTCTCCACGGATGCTGCCTGATCTGCTGAGTTTTTCCAGCATTCTGTTTTAGTTGCACTTTGTGTTGTCCACCTTTTTGGTCACTTTACATGTAAATCCCACAGGGAGCCTCAGAGACATGAGACCAGGTTCTGAGCACGTGAGCACACTGGGGGGGGGGGGGAAACCTGGAGACCTTCCCTGTCCAAACCCCACTGCCCAACATTCAGACTGAAAGCCAAAGTTGCCCAACAAAATGATGTACAAAATGCAAAAGTGAAGTACTATGGTGTAGGCATGAAATACGCAGCAAGTTGAGCACCAGTGAAGAGAAATGGTTAACCATGACCCCCCCATTAGAACCAAAACATGCAACGTCAATGTTAAATAGGAAGGATGCTGCCTGATCCGGTGTTGTATCTGAGAAGCTGAGGGAAAAATTCAAAGCTGCAGCCTCCAGACCAATGAAAATTTGGGAAGGATACCAGAAATTTTTGTGATCATCATCCGTCATAGAAACAAGATCCTTCTTGTTTCCATGCCAACCATAAAGCACCAATGAACACTGACCCCCATTTTATTTCCCTATTCTCATTGGTTCTCCCCAGATTCAACCACTAACCTGCACACTAGTGGCAATTTACAGAAACCTGTGTCTTTGGGTGTGGGAGCAGTTAGTGCAGAGGGAGGGGAAAGACCCACGCGGTCACAGGGAGACCATGTAAACTCCATGCGGATTGAACCTGGGCCTCTGGAGCTATGGGACAACAGCTGTACTAACTGTGCCACTGGGGTTTGGGATGATCAAGGAGCCATGAAATGAAAATTGAAACCATTAGCCAAAACGATGGGGGAACATTTAAGGTTAACGTTAAACAGCTGTTAAGATGTCAATGGCTTTGGAGATGTTTTGGTGTTTGAGCAGATCGGAAGCTCTTCCCATGGAGGACCCCTGTGCCCTTTAACAATAAAGTGCCTGCTGATGTTGGATGGAGAGCAGTCCATAACCTTGTTCTGTGGTAATGGCATTGCCTACTGCAACAAACAATCTGCTGGTGGAACTCAGCAGGCCAAGGTCCCAACTGTACTTGGGTCACTCACTCAGGCCAATTTGGGCGCCTGTAGAAATCTTCCTGTCCACGTTTTAGTCGAAATGCAACTTAAACAATGGGTCAGCTGTTGGTGCTAGCTGTGGGCACTGGATTTGTCTTGGCTTAAAATTGCCAAGAATTGGGCATCAGTAGCTCCCCCTATTTCTTAGTGTGTGTTTACACCTTCTATTGATGCCTGTGTGCTCTTGAGGGCGAACAGTTGTCAAGTACTTCACCCAAGTGAGTATTTCATTTGTATTTGAGTGTGAAGAAGCTGATCCTACAGAGCTTTGGCAGAATTTGGATCTTGGCCAGCAGGGAGCAGTGACTGGGGAATGGGAACCCTTGACTCTTTCCGCTGAGCACTCAAGCACTATCCCATATTGCAGCCACCATGGTCATACACTATGGATTGAAGTGGGGCCTTGTGCTACTGGTAACATTTTCATAACTTGGCCAATGATATCTCTGAGCCTTTGCCTGAAATTCCCATGTGGAAACACAATTTGGCCATTCAACAAGGTCACAGCTAATCCCAATCTAACCTCTGGCTCAGCTGCCCATTTCTTGATATCCTCACCAAAAAAAAATCACTGATTTTGATAAATTTACCATTGTCCTAATATCTGCAAACCTTTGAGATGAATCACAGATTTTCTAATTTCATACTAAACTGGTCCCTCATTCATTCCAAAGTTCTACCAGAGGGAAAAGAATTTTCTTTGTTTTGTAATTTCCAGTCCTAAATTGATTAGTATTTGTCAAACTTTTTATTACAAGCAGGAGAAGTGAAGTAATTATTTCTGAATAGTTCTCCCTGCAACCAAGTGTTTCAGTGATAGAGTCAAAATTTATAATCAGATGTTTGTAATGACAAAGTGCAGCTGTAGTTCATACTGCTTTGCAATGTCCTATGTGCTTCATTGTCTCTTTTTTTTGTTCCATTTTAACCCTTTACATGCTGCAAGTAGTGAGGAGACGCAATAGATTATGTAAGACGTGGCTACAACATCGCTTTCCTGTAAATGAGCTAACCTGCTTTGTAGATGAACAGCAAGATTCATTTGTTTGTGTGTAACAGTGCATTTGAGTGCGGATTCTTTTGCTGTGCATTTGTTTAAATTCTGTTTACAATGATAAACCATTTAACGTTAGAGGTTTTACTATAGTATGCATGTAGGTACAAACTGTGCTTTCGAAAAGCTCCAGATTTGAAGATTTACTACTACCTGCCTTTAACGATCAATGACATTAGTTTTGTCATGCCCATGATGGACTAGCATTTTAGTGAACCGTAATCCAGTAACAAATTAACCTTTTGTTAACCATCATTGCTTAATGAAAGCCTTAGATTTTATTCACTGCTAAACCTTAAATGATTAGCACCTTGAATCAGTAGTTGTTGATCAGTCTGCAGGCCACAATGTTGAACTGTGAGCAAGTGTGAAATATTTCTGAAAGTGCCTTGTTTTTGAATTGACTAAAGTGTGTTTATTTTTATCCTTTCAAAGGAAGGCAGGCTTCTGCATTTGTGGTCTCTAGATCATGCCCCAAATGTACCTGTGGATTCTGACTGAGAGGTTGGGAATAGTCTCCCCCTCTCTGAGGGGAACTGCTGAGCTTCTGCTCGTTGCCCTGCTGATGCAATGCATCAGGAGCAAGTTGAAACCAAGTGTCTCGCCACACTGACCTGTATTGTGTCATGTACAGCACAAGGCATAAACTCTAAACCTGCCTAAACAAGCATTAAATTGGCTTTGACCAAGTTGTCTGTCAGTAGACTAGATGTTGACACTTTTTTTGGACCGTTAATTGATTGCATTTAAAGAGGCAGCATTAGGACAAGGTTGCTCTCCTGATTGGCATTTCAACCCCCTTGTGGTTTTTTTTTAGCTGGGCTAGTCATTACCACCGTCAGATTTTACATAGGTCAATATAAATAATGCTCTTGCTGAATCCCAGAGTCTTTCTCTAGGGTTATATCTACAACTGAATCCCTAATATTGTTTTTTTCCCCTTTTTAAAACAACTGCAAAATAGCAATTTGCTCTTGCCTCTGTCTACACACAGTGGTCGATCAGGGTGATAATGGGAGCAACATGCCAACTTTTTTTTTTGGAAGGGCAGTATTGTAGTGAGATTACTGGGAATGATTATTTATGAGAATGAGTTCAAACCCCACCAAAGCAGCTGGGGAATTTTAAATTTGGTTGATTACATTTGGAATAAAGAGCTTGGATTCCATGGGGCTACAGTATTGGTGGTAAATTGGTTTATTATTGTCACATGTACCGAGGTACAGTGAAACACTTTATTCTGTCTGGATGGCACGCAGATCATTTCACTACAACAGTGCATTGAGGTCATACAAGGGAAAACAATATCAGAATGCAGAATAAAGTGTTACAGTTACAGACAAAATGCAGGCAGACAGTAAGGTGCAAGGGCATAACAAGGTAGACTGTGAGGTCAAGGGCCCATCTATTGTACTAGGGGACCGTTCAATAGTCTTATAATAGCAGGGTAGAAGCTTGGGGGTCTGTGCTTTCAGACTTTTGTATCTTCTGCCCATTGGGAGGGGGGAGAAGAGAATATCCAGGGTGGGTGAGGTCTTTGATTATGCTGGCTGCTTTACTGAGGCAGCGAAAAGTGCAGACAGAGTCCATGGAGGGGAGGCTGGTTTCCGTGATGTGCTGAGCTGTGTCCGCAACTCTCTGCAGTTTCTTGCGGTCCCGGGCGCAGCACTTTGGTCTTCCAAAATCTACTTGGTTTAGTAACGTCCTATGTGCAAGGGAATCTGCTTGCCTGACTGGGTTTATATTGTAACTCCAGACCCATAGAAATAGAGTCAACCTTTTATTGCCTGATAAGACGGACAGATTGGGGTTTAAGACACGAGACTACAGATGCTGGAATCTGAAGCAACAAGCAATCTGCTGGAGGAACTCTGCAGGTCGAGCAGCATCCGTGGGGTTTGATTCAGGATGGGCAAGAATACTGGAAGTGAAGCCCTCATCCCAATAATGAATGTCTCTTGTTCTTAAAATACAGTAGTTGGGTTCACTGACTTGTAGGGGTTGTCACATGCTGAGTACACTAGGAAGTGAGAAAAGGCATGAGTGATCATTTGACAGTGAAAGCATAAGGAGTTCTGTCTATTGATGTGTTTAAAGGAGAGTTTATTAATGAATATTGGAGGTGAATGGGCTTTGGTGAAATTGCAAGGCAGATCTGGAGAGAATACAGCCTACAGTTTTGAAGAGTGGCATAAATTTCAAATGGGGGACTGAGTTTTTTCTGGTAGTGCTCCCCATACTTGGGGATGCATTGATCATGCAAAAATGTGGGGTGTTAATTTTGGAGTTAAAATCCACTCAATTTAATAGGACAATGGCAACATTTACAGCAGCTTTCGAAAAGCTAATTGGGAGATTGTCCTCAAGCTGCAGAAATGTGGATCAAATCTGCCTTGGATGCCCTGCCCCTGTTCTAGGAGCTGTCAGTGGGCAGTCAGGTATCTACCACCTTGTTCTAAGTTTGGAGTTGCATAACATTAGCTGATTTTTTAAAAAAAATAGTTTTATCAGTAGGGTTGTTGACATTTCATGTTCTATTACTGAGACTAGATCTTCATTCCAGAATTAACTTAATGAACTGGAATCTCCCAGTTGCCAGAGTGGGATTTGACCTCTGGTCTCTACCATTTCAAGCTTTCATTTCTGGTCAGATTTCTGCAGCACTCTTTTTCCCAATATGTATAAAACTCAGCTGATGGTGCATTAAATATGTTGTAGCTTTAACTGTGCATTGCTGAAGTCAGACTCATCTTCCTGCTGCTATTCAACAGTATTTCTAAAAAGCTTTTGACTGAAATGTTGTGGTTGATTTTTAAGTTGAAAGAAATTCCCTGATATGTCTGCTTCATATGTTAATTTGGCTTTGTTTTAGAAAATTCATCTGTTTGTGTCTCAAGATTGAGAATTAGCATTTGAATTGGCAATACAGCCTTTACTTCCCAGATAAGTAGTAAGGTAAAGAACTTCTGTGACAATATCTAAAAGCCATGGAGAATCTCAAAGACTCGTCCATTTTGTATATTGAGACCGTTTTAACAAAGATGTTTGTCCATTCCTAATGTATTATTTCGTTATGTTCAACTGCAATGATAAGTTTGTTAGCAAAATAAAAAAACCTTGTGTTCTGGTTGAATAGGATATAATCAAAGGATGGAAGCGACGGGTTTGAAGTGGCCAAACTGCGCTCTGTTTCCCAACAAACATTTAATAGCTGAAGTTCTCCTCACTAATGTCACATTTGTACAGCATTTCAATGGATGGAATTATGGTTCTGTTTGCCTTTGACATGATGGATGTAATTGGCGGCAGATGCAAGAGTATATTCAGGACTAGTCTCTGCATTGGCCTCCAATAATACTAAGAATATGCACCAGGACCTTTTTAACAAGAACATTACAGTAATAGTTTGACTTGACTATTGAGCCAAACCCTGTAAAATGGAGTGTTTTTATCTATTGACTGTTGCTTTGATCAACTTTGGTTTAAGATCAAGTGTTTATCTAGTTTTAACAAAATTTAGTTGTGAACTTAAATTTATTGTGTTGCTGTGAATGTTGGTTCCTGAAACCTTGCACAAAAGTTCCTCAACTGGGGAAGAAAAGGCTGCGAGATTTGTGTTCCAATGTCAAGTAGGTTCTGGCTTGCTTTTGGCCTTTTGGAAGACCACTCTGAATTAGCGTTCTGTACATCTGTTACTTGCTAGCAAGTCTCCCCTGCACGTTATATCTGCGGTGGGACCTCTTGCTCTGCTTGGCCTTGCTGTGGTTTAATGATCCATCTGTGCTTCGGTTAAATTACTGAAGGTGCTGTTGGCATTACAATGTGCTTTCTTCCTCCTTCCCTCCTCATCTACCCACTTTCTTCAGAGGGCATCTTGCTTTCATCACCTGAGATGAATTTGAGCATGCTGCACTCCATTGCTGCATCTCACTTTGGGCAAACCTGCGATGATGTCTTTGCACCCCAGGTGACAGCCTGAAGTAAGCTGGTGGAGGTAGTTGGTGTTCTAATCTCTTCCCTGCTCAACAGCAATACAACAGTTCAGAAGTAGATGCAGCAAGCACAGTGCTGTAACTGGACAGCAGTCAATTTGAATCAAACCTATACTGTTGACTGACAGCTGAGCCTCGTACAGCTGTGCATTTTAAGTAAATAGTTACATTTTCCTTTGCCTTGGATAGATTAGCTAATGTACTTGCCAAAAAGAATAGCTTTGCATTGTCAATTCTTGGGTCTATGGCAGTACTGTCATTAGTCACACCAGGTGGAACTGCATCCTTGCTCTGGGAAGCAGTTGCTCTGAAGAATGGATGTGGGATTGTGGTGCTTGGAGCCTTGCTTGTGTCCTGAGCTGCCAGGAGTACCCTGTAGTTGCTGAAGACAAGTTCCATTTATTGTGGGCACAATCCTAGTATTTATGTAGATGGGATTAAGCAACTTGGCTTTTTTTTTGGTGGTTCTTTCTGATCCTACCAACTCTTCTGTTCTATTCTCCGGAAAAGTTCACTTCCCAGTTTGGTCTGTCAATGTGTAAATCTGTTATCCATTTTGAATTCATACCTGCTGTTCTTTAATTCCCTGTGGAAATAGCAAGAATATGCACTCCACGATGTTGGCAGTGATCGAGGTGGTGGTATCATGTAACTGCAACAGTGAAGTCTCTGCTAATAAACTCTTCTCAGTGGTTAATCATTACCATTGAACGTGTTTTCTTGTTGGGGTCATGTTTAGCTCCTGTGTCAGAAAATGCACCACAGGATTGGATAGTTTTCACAGGGGAAACCCAGGGAGTCTGAAAATAAACTCTACGCCAATGACCACCTGGCCAATCCTGAATCTCCATGGATGTGACCTCAATTCTGCTGCCCCACGTCCCAACCTGTGCTGTTATATTCTTCCAACTGCACTGCACCTCGTTGACCCAACTGGCTCCCAGTCCAGCAACACCTCAATTTTAAAAAGCCTCAGCCTCGTTTTCCATCTGTGGGTCTGATCTACAATCCTTCCAAGATATTTGCAAACCTGAGACCATTTCCCAATTTATGCTAGGAATGCTTTCCTGTCTCTGAGCCCTATCCTAGGATTTCCACGTAGTCCTGCCAGGTTTGATCACACTCCTGTGAAGTGCCTTGGGACGTTATTGCTGCCACTTTGCAATAATTCCCATCTTTGAAGTTTTTTTTAAGCTTGGATTTTCACATTTTATTTACAGCCTCTTAAAATTGATCACATGCTCCCTTAACCCATCTTGCATCGATCTGATGCAGCTCAGACTTCCAACTAACCCACTGACAAGTACGGAATCTCATGCTGTCTAATCTGTTTCTATGATCTTTGAGAACACATCTGACTGTTTTTAATGAACACCAAATTTCAGCCTTTGCATACCTGCCACCCCCAAATTAATGGGGCAAGCCACCGTCTGCAGCCTTGCTGTTCAATCTAATGAACAGGCTGTTAGAAGGAACAACTTGCTTATGTCATCCTTGCGTGTTTTCAAGTCCTAAAAGGCTTCACGGCCAACTAATGGCCTTTCAAGTGGATGAAAGGAGGGCCAAAGAAAAGCTTGTGCATCACAGGTTTGTGGCGAAGGTTGTGCTGGGAGTTCTGCTTACTGATTCTAATGGCTTTCGTTGCCTCAGCAAGATAGTGAAACAAAACCATTCATGTGGCTTTGGATGATTTGGTGCACTTTTGTCCGATAACATAGAACACTACCGCACAGTACAAGCCCTTTGGCCCACGATGGTGTGCCGACATTTTATCCTGCTCTAAGATCCATCCAACCCTTCCCTCACACATAGCCCTCCATTTTTCTATCACTCATGCCATCTCTCCCTCCCAGGTAATTTCTCTAAGTGTGTGCATTCATAAGAATCCAGCTCTCGGTGTAGAGCTGAAATCTCCCAGCACCACTGCCACACAGCAGAAGCTTCTCAGTTCCCACCTGACATCTTGAGTAAAATTGATCTTGTCTGAAACTGCTGTCAACTTTTGCTTCTAATACAAGACTCTGTTTGTCATTCCCTTCACATTGCAAGCTATTTCTATTTTTTTTTGTTCACCCAAACACCGGGTCATTGGCCTTGAGTGTGAGGTCATGAGTTGGCCTGGGTGACGGGTGATTGCAATTCTGGGGATCATAATTCCCAAGCCTATTGTAATTGGATAGGTTTCTGGCAGAGATCTTTAGCCTCTATTATTTTAATTTCTTTTTGTGACTCGTCAGCTAAAATGCGATGCCGATTTGGAGACCGCATTCTGTTTTGCAGTTATACCAAATACTTCCCCGCTCACAAAGCTGAGGAAAATTAGACTACGAAGGTGCCTTTATCAGTGGTGGTGTTCACGCTTGAATAACTAAATGGTTGCGTTGCCTTGGAGCATGACACAGTTTTAGAAATTTCAGTACGAGTTTTAAAAACTGCATAGATAATTCTGCAGCCTCCCGTGTGAATGTTTTACACTGTTTGTGCTCCTGCAAAGCAAAATGAGGAGCAGGACGTACACTGGAAATGCCAAGTTATTTTTATGGTCTGTCTCAAGTTTGGACAAAAGTCTAGTGACGTCAATTCCAATGAGCTTGCTACCTTGAACTTGCTGTATATGCAACATTCTGTCCATTCAAACAACAGTTGGCACTAGCTGGTGAGAAGACTGAAATTCAACTCCCTTGGGGGTTATTCCTGAATGGAATCTTGATTGCAACCAGGAACTCGGCTCAGTTGAGTGGCCCTACCAAAGCATCCCAATTCAGCCAGTGTCTGTTCGATGAATGCTGGTCTAATTTGACATTGTTAATGTATGTACAAAACACTTTATATAACCTTTCTGTAATCTTTCCCTGATCCATTAACACCTAAACTGGCCAGGATGCTCCCAATACTCACATGATTGGGGAACCAGACTATTAAATGGCAATAAACTTGCTATTGTTTCCTTATTTTGACAATTTATTCATGTAGCCTTTTACAAAGCAACTCATTGATCAACAAAATTCCAGTTACTCACAGAGAGCTTCATTGGATATAGTGCAGAGAGAAGGGTAAAGTTTCTAACTTGGTCTAGTGCTGATTAATAATGAGGCTTGTAATTGAAACAACTCATTCTGGTCTTTTCTAGTGCCATCATTGGGTCTGAACTGCTTTTGTAAAACAAAAAAAACCAAGTTGCAATGGTTTGATTTCAGTTTTAACCATACTTCT
>JARFYF010000055.1:3731707-3741966 GCA_030265395.1 Rhina ancylostomus
ATTGACACCCCGGCCGCCGCCTGTCACTTTTGTGGCCGGGAGGAGATGGTGTACCACGTGTACATGGAGTGCGCGAGGTTGCGGCCTCTCTTCGTGTATCTGAAGGGCTGCTGCTCAAGTTCTGGCTCCACTTCAGCCTGACGCTGCTGATCTACAGTCACCCAGTGTGGCGGAAGGTAGATCATTCGTGGGGGGGGGGGGGTGGGGAGATCTCCCAGTGGGTCTTCTCCTGGGCCTGGCCAAGCTGGTCATCCATGGGTGCCGGCGATGGGCGGCCAAGGGTTCCAGCCAGTTGGCCTGCTTGCCTGTCATCTGGGCTCACGTCCGCGCGCGGGTGTCCTTGGAGAGGGAGCGTGCTGTCTCCGCGGGCACCCTGGGTGAATTCTGAGATCGGTGGGCCAGAGTGAAATACATCTTTTGCGTAGTGTGTTCTGGGGGCAGCCTGCAAGTGTTGCCACCCTTCCAGCACCAACATCGCACGCCCACAATTTCCTAACCCGTACGTCTTTGGAATGTGGGAGGAAACCAGAGCACCCTGAGGAAACCCACATAATCACAGGGAAAATGTACAAACGGCGGCCAGAATTGAACCCGGGTAACCGGCACTACATTACGCTAACCACTGCACTACCATGACAGAATGATAGAGTGGAGCATGTACATGGAGAGATGGAGAGCAGCAATACATCAGCATAAGTTTGCAGATGACACTAAAATAGGTGGTATAGTGGACAATGAAGAAGGTTATCAAAAAGTACAGGGGGATCTTGATCAGCTGGGTAAGTGGGCCAAGGAGTGGCAAATGGAGTTTAATTCAGATAACTGCAAGTGTTGCACTTTGGAAAGTCCATTCCAGGTCGGACTTTCACAGTGAACGGCAGAGACTGTTATAGAACAGAGGGACCTTGGTGTACAAGTACATGATTCCCTGATAGTGGAGTCACAGGTAGACAGGTGAAGAAGGCTTTTGGCACACTGGCCTTCATCAGGTAAAGCATTGAATGTAAGAGTTAGGAAGTCACAGTGCAGTTGTACAGGACGCTGGTGAGGCTGCACAAGTATTGTGTTCAGGTTTGGTCGCCCTGCTATAGGAAAGATGTTGCCAAACTGGAAAGAGCACAGAAAAGGTTTACAAGAATGTTGCCAGGACTTGAGGGACTGAGTTATAGGGAGGAGGTTGGACAGGCTACGACTTTATTCCTTGGAGCCGAAAAGACCGAGAGGTGGTCTTATAGAGGCGTATAAAATCATAAGGGGCATAGAGAGGGAGAATGCACTCAGTCTTTTTCCCAGGATTGGGGAATCAAAAACTAGAGGGCGCAGGTTTCGGGTGAGAGGGGAGACATTTAATGGGAACTTTTTTTTTACGCAAAGGATGGTGTGTATGTGCAATGAGCTGCCAGAGGAAGTGGTTGAGGCAGGTTCAACGACGACTTTTAGCAGGCAGTTGGACTCAACACAATGTAACCCAATGTAACTGCACAGTGTAATGAATTGACCTGTACGATCGGTGTGCAAGACAAGTTTTTCACTGGACCTCGGTACAAGTGACAGTAATAAACCAATACCAATACCTTTGTCACTTCCACCCATCACCTCCCAGCCTCTGTCACTATTTCCACTCTCCCCTCCTCCATCTGCCCATCACCCCTCCTCACCTGGATCCACCCATCACCCCCCAGCTCCTGCTCCGCCCCTTCCCCTCACCTCTTTATACTGCCCATCACCCCTCTTATCTTTCAGTCTAGACGAAGGGTCTCAGCCCAAAATGTCAACTGTCCATCTCCCTCCACAGATGCTGCCTGACCTGCTGAGTTCCTCCAGCATCTTGTGTGTCATACTGGACTGTTATTGATCACTGGGTCACTGCTGTTTGAACCAGATCTATACTGAGGTGATAACGAGCAAAAGATGAATGTGGATTAATGGCTCCAACACTGCTCTGTGGCCAATAGATGGCAGCGTATTAATAATAACCTTGCCAAAGTCCTTGGCTATAAACCATTGTTCCTAGGTGCACAGGGAGAACGAAACAATTTCCATGCCTTCGTTATATCTCACCATGTTTCAGGGAGATAGTGAGAAAATTCTTTAAGGCATGCTGATAGTTACCAGTTTTGATTTCATTATGCTTTATCAGTTATATTAAAAATCTTAAATGGGAAAAGTAAACTAAAACTGTAACACATTTAAGTAACAGCATTTCTTAGAAAAGGCAACTTCTTGGATTTCCCAAACACTGTAGAATGTAGGACAGAATTAATTGGTGCCAGAGAACATTTCCTTTAAATAATTGCTTGCATGGATTATATTTTATTGCTTCTATCCAGCACAATTCAAATTCTACCTTGGCTGATGCACTCTGTTATATGCTAAAATATGTCCTTGTCATTTTAAAATTTATGTGGAAATTGGAAAGTTGTTTCAGTCTTCTTTCTGGGTCAATTAAGACAAGACTCTTCAAGTAGAGAAAGATCGGAATGCAGACACATCCTCATAGAAAGACAAAATAATTTATTCATTTCTTTTGCCTACACATTTTTTGTTTCTGAAGAGAACTGAAAGACAGTTCCCTATCTGCTGATAAGTGTTGTCCTCCTTTAGTTTCTGATGTATCTCTGGCTACATATTTCTGAGAGAGGAAAGCCATTCTCAAGGATATCTGTGCAGGCAGAATATATTTAAAATATTTTATCTGGTATTGATGGCTCAATTTCAAAATTTGTAAATTACACCTTACGTTATCTGACAGGATTTTTTTAAAACTGGGAAATAACACAATGCCTTACTTTATTTTTTAATGTGTTGGGAAAAATTCTACAATCTTTCTTTTGACCCACTTAACAACATGAATAACTGTGTTGGAAAAGTCTTAATTTCACTTGGTGAGACTTTATTCATTTTTTCTTTCTCTGAATGGGGAATGAAGTCAATACTACTACTAGATAGAAAAGAAAATTCTTGTTGAATCCAGATCACTCATAAGGTACTTATTTCAAGTCGAGCTGTCTTGCAGAGTTCCAAGACATCTGCTATTGTACCATGATCCTCAAACTCACACCATCCACTGCAAGATTAGAACATTAATTTTATTCATTAGCCATCAGAATCAGATTATCACTGATTTATATGATGTGAAATTTGTTGTTTTGCAGCAGGAGGACAGTGCAAAGACATAAAATTGCAATAAATTACAAAAATAAATAAATAGTGCAAACAAAAGGGGAATAACGAGGTAGTGTTCATGGGTTCATGGACCTTTCAGAAATCTGGCGGCGGAGGGGAAGAAGCTGTTCCTGAATCGTTGAGTGTGGGTCTTCAGACTCCTGTACCCCCTCCCCGATGGTAGTAACGAGAAGAGGGGATGTCCCGGATGTTATTCTTGTGCAATAAAAGACCGTTTAAACCCCCACTAGAAGGTGCCTTCACAGTTAATGAAATCCACCATTCTATAGCAGGGAACACAGCAGCTTGTGTACAGCAAGCTGCCACAAACAGCACTGTGATAGTAACTTAATGACCTGATTTTGTGAGGTTGATTGAGGGATAAATATTAGGACATCAGGGCGAGCTTCCTTGCTATTCTTCAAAACGGTACCATTAAATTTTGTTTTATATCCAACTGAAGAGGAAGATTCGATCTTGGGCTAATATTGCATCCATAAGACACCATCTGCACCAATGCAGCACTCCCTCAGTGGTGGACATCCAAGTATGGACATTGTTCCAAGTAATAACTTTGAGCACAGTTTCATGACCAGTTAACTTGATATTGTTCCCTAAGTATTCTGAAATACAATTCAAATACGTTCGGCAATTACAGAGATTAATTTATCTGCTGAGAACAAAGAAGTACAATGGTCTACCTTCAAATATCAGATATTGAGAAAAGCTCGCACACTTATTCCTGAACATGTAGAGCTAAGTGCCAAGTACTTGAATATGCAACAAGAAATTAGGAAGCTATTTAATATTGCAAGGACAGTTGGATTACAGGTGTAACTGCCAATGTACAGTGATTTGGTTAGTCCATTTGTGTCTATTTTTGGTCTCCATGCCTAAAGAATTATATCTTCATCTTGAAGTTTGATTTACTGGAATGACTCCGGAGAGAAGTCAGGTAGGATGGGTCTGGACTTACTTACGGTTTTTCAGAAGAATGACTGGAGATCTTATTGGAAGATATAAAACTCTGAGCTGGACGGAGAGAAGATGTGGAGGACTGGCTCTATCTGGTTGGGTAGAGTTCAGGATATGAGATTATGTTTAGAAATAAGGGGCAAGAAACTGAAGACTGAGGAGAAACTCCTTTGCTTAGTTTTTGTGGATATTCTAGAAGGTTCTTCAATTGAGACCATGTGTTTAGAGCTGGTAAATTGGTAAATTAAATTGATAAACTGTTAAATTGGTTTATTATTGTCACATGTACGAGGTACGGTGAAAAACTTTGTTTTGCATGCCATCTATGCAGATCATTTCATTACACAGTGCATTGAGGTCGTACAAGGGAAAACAATAACAGAATGCAGAATAAAGTGTTACAGTTACAGAGAAAGTGCAGTGCAGGTAGACCATAAGGTGCAAGGCCATAACAAAGCCAATTGTGAGGTCAAGAGTCCATCTTATCGTACTAGGGGACCATGAGGGATAGAAGCTGTCCTGGAGCCTGGTGGTACGTGCTCTCACTAAACATGAAACAGGAAGGCAGCAGCCAACCAAGGGAAGGGTGAGCACCTGACTGCCATTACGAATGGGGTGTTAAGACACTGGCAGCCATGGTTATCCACAGTCTGAGCCCACTCATATTTCATTTCAGGGTCATTCGCAAAATTTTTAACTCTCACATTTGTTAAATAAATATAATTTGTATTTTGGAGTGAATTGATGATGCCTGCAATGTTTCTCAGACATACAAAACACTTTGGCAACATAATGAGGGCAGGAAGCTCCTTGTTCATTGCAACAATTGGCACAGTTCAATTTGTTGGAGAGTCTGGGAAGTTGAAACAGGAGCAGGCCAGTCCACACAAGCCTGTTCTGCAAGTAAATAAGATCATAACTGATCTGACCTGGACCCCAGCTCCACAATTCTGCCTGAATCACATCACCCTTGACTCTCCTGCAGTCCAAAAATCTATCCGTCTCAGCACTGAACAAATCTAGTGAAACACCACTGCTCCTACTGCTGTAATGTGCAGTATCACTACCAAGAATGCACAGTTGTGGAATTTTAACAAGTTAATAATTATATTTCTTCAAAGCTGAGGAAAATTCAATTTCTGGGGATGTGAAGTTGAGGCCTATCAGATCATCCGCTATCTTATAAATTGTGGAATGGCTGGATGGACAACTGCTGCTCTGGATTTATGTGGGTTTTAAAATGCAAAGTTCTCATGCTCCCCAATTACCAGCCATGGTGAGCAGCCCAAAGCTACTTCAGTGAATGACCATGATAAATACCCCATTGCAGGGGTGTACCCTCTTTCTATCCAGCTCTGTTATAACCAGCACTTAAACTCCCTCCTTAACCTCTCCATCTTTTATCAATCCTTTTGTCAACTGCCCTAATGTGTCCTTGTGTCACTCAGCATCAGATGTTGGTTTATTGATGCTTCTGTGAAGGTACACATGCATCCACCTTAAGAGCTCGTGGGACTTGGTTGCTACTCTAAAGGTGCTATATAAATCCAAGTTTTTACTGCTGTTGTTTTCATTTCCAAGAACATTCTGTCATTGAATTGTATTTCAAGAGACACCCTGGTATGGACTGACTATAATGAGCCCTCTCCCAACAAGGAGCCACCTAGTGTTCACTTTACAGAGTGCAAGTGCAACACACATTGGAAACTGCAGTTAGCATATTTTGCTATGATAACTTTGCAAGCTGTGAAGGAGATTTGGTTATGAGATGTATCACAGCTGTTCTCCCCCATTCTGCGTTTAGATAAAATACTGTGGCTGACTTTTACTTGGAGGTATGGGTTAACTTTGTGTAAAAGTTGGCAATATTGACATTGAGAGAGCAGAATGCTTTTATGAGAGATGTCAGCAAAGCTTTGGAGCACGTTAAACTGCAGATTAGCACTCCCTTTGCTATGAGCCAACTGTAAATGACTTCAGTTGATTTCACCAGTATAATATTCCCATCCAAACTGAAACCAGAAAGTGCTGGGAAAAGTCTAGCAGCAACTGTAGTGAAAGAGGCAGACTTAACACTTCAAGTCAATGACTTTCTTTCACAGCTGATCTTTCAATGACTGAAACATCTCTCCACAAATGCTGCCTGACCTGCTAATTATGCCAGCATTTTCTTTATTTTTTTAATTTTAGATTTTCAGCTCTATTTTAGATTTCAATATTCCAACTCTCTGTCAAACACCTTTACTAAATGGCCAATTTAGTTGTTTTACTCCAGGTATTTTAATTACTGAAATGCAATTCATTCAGAAATATAAGTCCTGACACAATTGAAAAGCTCCAAGATGTTATCCTAGACCGTGTCTGATTTCCGACTTTCAAAGTAATTTCACCCATGGGAAAGATTTTGTTTTAAACTCAGATCTAAAAGAGAAAACTTGCACAAATCTTTTAGGTCCCACATAAACCACATCTGCCAATTTCAGTGAGATGCCTGTAGTGCAGGGACAAAAGTGTTGTTGATGGATTCATGGTTCAGAGGGAGGTGTGAGGAGGTATCAGGGAGCTGATATCTGGCTTCTGCAAGGCTACAGGCCAGTGTGCCAGATCACAATGGCACCACCCTCGTTTGCAGGTTTGATGACGAGGTTGGGATTGGTCTGAAGTGAGGGGAGAGCTGTATGTACAGAGGGGGTGAGGTTGGACGAATGAGGGGAGTGGAGAAGCCAAGGTAGTCAATGTCATGTCAGCGATTGGAAATGAAAAGATCAAGAGAAGTCAAGAGAGAGTAAGATCAAGAGAGGAAAGATGTTTGGCAGAAAGAAACATCATAAGGCCAGAAGGGGATGTCCAAGTGGAAGGTGAGTGTTGGAGACAGGAGAAGGGGTTGTCAGTGGAGCTTGAGGATTCCTTGCTGAAGAAATAGGTGTAGAGGTGGAAGCAGTGGCAGTGGTAGGAGAGCTCATCGTTGTGTCATGTCCACAGCTCACTAAGCTGAGAACGTAAGGGTACAAAGGCGAGGTCCAAAGAAAGCATCCTATCCAGAAGCATCACAGTTTGGTACAGCAACTGCTCTGCCCGTGACCGCAAGAAACTGCAGAGAGTTTGGACACAGCTCAGCACATCATGAAAACCAGCCTCCTCTCCATGGACTCTGTCCACACTTCTCGCTGCCTCGGTAAAGCAGCCAACATAATCAAAGATCCCACCCACCCGGGGCATTCTCTCTTACCCCCTCTCCAGTTGGGCAGAAGATACAAAAGCTTGAAAGCATGTACCACCAGGCTCAAGGACAGCTTCTATCCCACTGTTATAAGACCATTGAATGGTTCCCTAGTACAATAAGATGGACTCTTGACCTCACAATCTACCTCGTTATGACATTGCACCTTACTGTCTACCTGCACTACACTTTCTGTTACACTTTATTCTGCATTCAGTTATTATTTTACCCTGTATTACCTCAATGCACTGTGTAATGAATTGATCTGTATGTCCCTCGGTACATGTGACAATAATAAACTAATTCCAATTTTTTTCCGGTACTTTCTGATTTATTTCAGAAGTTCCAGCTTCTGGAGTCTTTTGATTTTGTAAGAAAATGCTCCCTTAGCTACCATTCCCCTCTGTTTTTCTCATACTCCTTCTCACATTGCAAAAGGAAAACTTTCAGAAAATGCAGATGCAGCTGCAAATGCACAAACGACCAATATTTTAAAGAAACACCTGTTTCCTATGAATCTATGTTAGTTTGTTATCCTGGATTCATAAGGTAAGTGACGATAAAGCATTTGGTTGCCTTATAACTGTAATCTGCTTTTCCTCCAGTCATTAACAACTATTATCGAGAGCTGACCAACCTTTCAACTCTGACAGCCTTTCTACTTGATCCCAACCTGAAACATTAACTCTATTTCTCTTTCCATAGAGCATTTTTAGCATTTTCTGTTTTGTTTCAGATTTCCAGCGTCTGCAGTTGTTTGATTTGCATTTTCAATGGGAGAGGGCAGAGACAGTAATCCACAGATGGAGGAATGTTAAACCGATTTATTTTCCCCTCCTCAACCAAAATCCCAATTACAGTGCTCCAACCAGTCCTTTAGCAAAGAATGGCTTCTTCAGCAAAGACTTGGAACCAATCATGGGCCTTCTTTCAGATTTCCCACATCTGCCTTCTTTTTAAAACACTGTATTCCTAAATGATTTAGGTCGAGCACTACACAATAGACTTAGCCACTGAGATAGGGAATGTAACTGCTCAAAGCAAATTATTGGTTATTACCACTTAATAGATCTTTCTTTGTGTTTGTTCTCACTGTAACCTATTGACATTTGGTTTTATTTCCCTCAAAAGGGAGAAACTTCAAATGATGCAACTCAGAAATAAAACACCAAATGATGGAATGTTACAGAACGTGTCTCTGACACAGGAAAAAATAAGTGGATATTTCGGGTAAATCTCAAAACCAAAATAGTCCTGCAAAAAAAAGTTGAAGGAATGGGGAACTGCAGAAAGCTATCATATGCTAAATACTAAGATAGGTAATGGGCATAATCATGTATAACTTCTTTTATTCTGATAATCAGGGAGAAAGGCTAGGCTACGAAATCATCTGAGTCAAGCTTTGAAATAAGCTCTGGTGGGATAAAAGTTACGCCAAACTTAAGTAAACAATGTATTCACTGAGTTTGATGGCAGGTAGGTTGTACAATTGGACTCATTCATATTGCATGAATTGGGAAGACAGTATTCACAATGCTCCATAGTCTTTTGCATATTAAACTAATTATAAGGGTAAGGCCATACTAAGAGCTATGCTTTGCTAGGGCTGGACTAGCAGATTCCTACACCTTTAACCTGTTTACCCATCAATGATGAATGGAATTTGCATACTAATATATCAATCACTCCACCTACCCAATTAATGTTGGATCTATACAAGCAAACCAAAATTGCATCCTATCCTGTGACTCCCTCCTGTATATATAACAGTGTGCTCCAGAGAATTCCATTACGTAGAATAGGCTGCTTTTGGGATGGGGATTAGTTCAGAGGAATTGAGATGACCAGCTGGGATGTATGCTTAATGTGAAAATCACACCATAGTTAAAATAAAAATAGTATTTCTTGCAATAGGCTGTCCCCATTGTCTTTTCCATCACCAATACTCTCACACTAGTCTTTTTATGCCAACTGTGTAGAGTTATATAGCTGAAAACAAAAAGTGTTCCAATTTAAATGAACTGAATGAAAATTACATATTTTAAATGTTCACATTGGAACCACTTTCCTGAAAAGTTTCATTTACAAAAACGATGTTGGAATCCTGCAGGAGACAATATCCCAAATAGAGTTGGGATTTTAACAGTACAGCAAGGGCACTTGAGGAGGAATTAAAATCTGCATCTGAAGATAACGTTTCACCAACTCTGGAGGGATGGTGTGTCAAAGTGTTTTGAAAGCACGTTTCGAAAGAAACCAACTTGCAAAGGAAAATTACCAAAATGGTACAATATTTGGAAGAATCCTAAGGTCAATGCCAGTATTTAAAGACCCCCCCCCCCCCCACCACCTCCAGGACGCTGCAAGGCCTAAAGGCCTGTAAACACACCACTGATTTACAACACACACAGAAAGAGGAGATTGCGCCTGCATATTTTAAACCTCTGACTGGATTTCCCTCTTGTGCCGTCTGCCTGAATCTTTTCTAAGGGAGGAGGAGGAGGAGGAGGAGGGGGGGCACTGCCACTGAAGATCCAGCTCCAGCCCTGAGAGGAGGGAAAGTACCCCTCCCCCACAGACCAAATACCTGAAATAAAGGTTGATATAAAACGTCAAGAGGCAGATAGCGGCAACAGTGACAGGATCTTCTCTTCCTGGTTCACTGGAGGTGGCAGCGCGGCACCCATCTCCCACCTCACGCCACTTTATCCCCCCTCTCCCGCCTCGGCTCGGGTCTCCCAAAACTCATTTACACTGAGACAGAAGCAGGCAGGAAGTTGCGGGCAATTTAATTTGTTATTTTCCCCCCTTTCTCTCTTTCCCCATCCTCCCCTCTCTCATTCCGACTGTACTTACGGTTCCTCTCGGGGCCTTGACAAGCGAGCAGAAGAAAGGAAAA
>JARFYF010000055.1:3890059-3904618 GCA_030265395.1 Rhina ancylostomus
TGGGTGAAAAAATCCTTCTCAGATCCCCTCTAAACTTATTAGCACTTAGCCTAAACCGATATGTTCTAGTGTGGATTCTAGAGTGGTGTTCTAGCACACTAATGTGCTGCAGGGAATGGTGTTTGGTGCACCATTCACTAGGTGTCATTTTGGCAAAGTGAAATAACCGAGTTAGTCTGCTGCTAATTAGAATTCCAATTATGAAGGAAGTTTTGGGATAAGGCAGAGTGCAAAATAGTCCAGACATATTAGATACTGTGGCTACAAGAGTTGGGATAGAGGCTGTTTATTTCTTGGTGAATGACTCACCTCCTGATGCTGCAAATCCTTTCCATCATCCATCATTCCAACTTGGTTGGCATGGAGGAGTTGGGCCAAAGGGCCTGTTTTCCGTGCTGTGTAGCTCTATGACTCTATCCACGTGGCACAGGTCAGGAATGTGATGAAATGCTCCCAGCTTAACTGAACAAGTGCAGCTCCAACAAAACTCAACACCATCCAGGACAAAACAGCCCACTTGATTAGCATCCTAACCAGCTCCCCGAAATATTCATTCCCTCCGTCACCAGCGCACGCTGGCTGCAGTCTGTGTCATCCACAGAATGCATTGCAGTTGCTCCTCTGGACCACTCCAGCAGCACCTCCCAAACCCTTAACTTCTCCCACTGTGAAGGACGAGGGCAGCTGGTCTGTGGGAACATCGCCACCCGCTGGTTCCCCTTCAAGTTGCATATCATGTCGACTTGGAAACGATTGCTGCCATTTCTTCATGGCAACAGGGTCTAAATCATGGATCTCCCTCCCTAACAGAACCACAGGAGCACCTACACCAGAAAGGCTGTAGTGGTTCAAGGAAATGATTACCAGCACCTTCTCAGGAGCAATGAGAACTCCTATTCCATGACTGAAGAAAGGAAACCTACTAATCAGACCCTTTCAGGACCTAACTACAACAGGTCGGACAAACTTGGGTCATTTTCTCTGGAGCGGCGGAGGCTGAGGGAGGACCCAATGGAGGTTTATAAGATTATGAGAGGCATAGATAGAGTAGACAGCCGGTATCTTTTCCCCAGGGTCGAAATGTCTAATACTGGAGGGCATGCATTTAAATTCAAAGGAGATGTGTGGGGCAGATTTTTTTACACAGAGAGTGGTGGGTGCCAGAATGGGCTGCCAGGGGTGGGGGTGGAGGCAGATACGATAGAGGCTTTTAAGAGGGTCATATATTGGGTCATATATGCAGAGAATGGAGGGATATGGACAATGTGTAAACTGAAGGGATTAATTTAGTTAGGTATTTAGTTACTAATTTACTTACTTCGGCACAACATCGTGGGCTGAAGGGCCTGTTCCTGTGTTGTGCTGTTTGATGTTCTGAACAAACTGTGAATTGATGCTGGTCTTTTCCAAGGACACTGGGAAACCTGGACCTCGATGGATCATACAGAATGAGACTGCCAGGATCTTTATCCCAGGGTGGAAATGTCAAGTACTAGATGGCATAGCTTTAAGATGAGAGGGGGAAATTTCAAAGGAGATGTGTGGGTCATGTCTTTCACACAGAGAGTGGTGGGTGCCTGGAACAGGCTGCCAGGGGAGTGGTGGAAGCAGATATGATAGTGGCATTTAAGAGGCTGTTAGACAGACACAAGAACATGCAGGGAATGGAGGGATGTGGACCATACACAGGCAGAAGAGACTTAGTTTAATTTGGCATTGTGTTTGGTGCAGACATTGAAGGGCCTGTTCCTGTGCTGTATCTGTGCTAGGCTCTATGTTCTAAAATAGTTTGTACAACCCACTAATGAAAGTAAATTATTTAAAATGATTTATTAATGAAAATACACTGTACAGTACACTATACACATATCCTTACATTGCAATTTTCACAAACCTTTTCAGCACAGCTTAAAGCATACATTCATTCAGATATGGATATCTTAATCAAGTGACTGTAGCGCATCAAATCTGACCGGATAAAGAATTACAAGAAGGTTTACAGACAGATACAACTGCAAGGGGATCCACTTTCTTTAAACTTAACGTTAGGTCACTTCACAGTATTTGAATTAAAGGAACAGTACCACCCAGAGGTGTAATTTGATACCTGGTACATATGACTTCTTCATGATGTGACAATGGTTGTCATACCATTAGCAAACTGGGCTTGTAACAACTCCCCCTCTGCTTTCCGCTCTCTTTCCCCAATCCAGAAAAAAACGGTTCCCTCATGAAATGTTGATGAACTTTCATTTAAAAGCACTGGTTGCTTCTCTGTCATTGGCTTCTGTTCCCCTGTCCCTTAAACACTGATTACATTGGGGATCTGAATTTGCATGGGACTCAGCTACAAGGGTAGGGCGCTGCCTCTCATTTGTTTGCTATGAGACCTGTGCCTGTAGATTACACTGCAGGGGGAATGACATGGTTTGTCTGCAAAGCATGGAACGCAAAAGCTGGTGCCCCTCCCTTTCAGTTTGAGCCCATGTATTACAGATGGATCTTCGAAAATGTGAAGCCATGCCAATTGGGAGGATTTTGTTGCTTAAATTTACTTTTCCACTGAGAAGATCTTGGAAGGCATTCATTGACATCATTAGGAATTGATTATTGGATGTGCTCAGTTTCCATTTTACTCACTGGTACATGGAGTCCTTTCCATGGAAGCAAATAGAGCTGAGACAACATTGATAATGTCAGTAGCTGGTAATGGCATTTTATTCCCATCCCCGAGAAAGATTGGGTTTGTAAAGGAGCACAGAACTATAGCAGGATACACAGGAGAGTAGAATATCAATGCTCAGTCTTTGAGACATAATGGTTTTTTGTTATTTTTACAGCACAACTCAATATCAAAAAGAATACAAAAGTGCTGATGGTTCAAACGCATTCTCAAATAGGCAAGGTTGGTGTTGTATGTGAACCATAGTCTGCACGGTATTAACTTATTTCAGATGGGCTAATGGTGAGAATTGGCTGGTGTCTGCAGTTTGGGTTAGAATGGGACAACCACTCCCAAATGCTGTCCTGTGTCTACCCTGCTGGAGAGTGAGTGGTCCACACAACTGAATAGCCAGCTAATTCTCAATGAGTGACCATTTTGTTGGGCTGAGTGGGGAAGAGCAGGAACTGGAAGATAATACCATTCACAGCAGCAAATGCCAAGAGCTTTGTAAGAGGTGAAATGGGAAATAAAGAGAAATTCAAGTGGGACCGTGTTCATCTAAGCAATTTAATAATAATAGATTCTGATAGTATCAAAAACATCCAGGAGTATTGGTTGCTGATTACATTCAACTCTGCATATAGACTCATAGAAAATTCACAACATATCTGGAGACCATTCATAGCTTCGTAGCCCTGCAGGTCACAGCTCTTCCAGTACTAACATAATGAGGGTTCCTTTTCCTACTTCCCATCCAGGTGGTGAGTTCCAGACTCCGGATTAAAAGGTGTTTCATCATCTCCCCATTAATCCTTGCACCCTTTATTTCCAATCCATGCTCTTCTGTTTTTGACCCTTCTGTTAACTGAAGCGAATCCTATTCAGGTCCCTCACTGTTTTATACATTTCAATTAAGTCCCCCTTCAGCATCCGCTATTCCAAAGAAAACTCAAACTTATCAGATCTTTCTCCATTGCTACAATTTCCAGCTCTTGCAATGTCTTTGCAAATCGCATCTGCACGCTCTTCAGTCCAATGACATCATTCCTGTAACGTGGTGACCAGAAGTGTTTTCATTACACAAGCGTTGGTCGAACTTGTATTGAATAAAGATCTAGTATTATCCTTTAGCCTTTAAACTGTCTGCCTTGGCTATTCAAGGAAAACATGCCATGTTCATTTTTAGCTTGAACTTATGACCTTTAAGGATCTATGGACACACATCCAAGGTCCCACTGTTCCTCTACACCACTCAATATCCTCCAATTATTTAATATTCTCCTTGCTTGTTACATTCCAAATTACCTCACACTTCCCTGAATTTAACCCCATTTGTCACTTCCTGCCAAATTCATCAGACCATCTATATCTAAGGTTTCCCTTTAGAACATTCTGTGCTGCAGGGCAGACTGAAGCTGAATGTGCAGTAGTCAAGTGTAAACAATGGTCAACACTTGCTCATACTTTACATATTTCCTTATGGTATAGAAACAAGCCATTTGACCCATCGAGTCTAAGCCGAGTGCCAGAGTGATCCCAGTAATTCCATTGCCCCACTTTTTTCCCCTGTAACCCAATCTCTCCCACGTGTCCATCAACAGACCACTCATTCTCCTACCACCTACAGTGGCAAATTAACCAACCCAATGACATGTGGGAGGAAACTGGGGAACCCTGAGGAAACCCATGTGGTCAAAAAGAGAACATGCAAATTCCACACAGGCAGCACCAGAGCTCAGGACCAAACCTGGGTGCTGGACCTGGGATGATTCACTGCTTACTTGTGTCACACCAGTTTGATGTCAATAATCAAAGGTCTATTCCTCTCCCTCTGCGTTCCTAGTTGCCTTTGATTGTGGCTTGTAGAGAAAATGTATATGGCTTCATTTTGTTCTCCACATCTCAACTGAACATCTGTCCATTTGACTGAATTATGAATTAGGATGGCTCCTAATCTCCAAATAGCTGTAGTTTCATTGGTTGGCAGCTCGTCGTGAACCCCACAATGAAATCAGAAAGGTATCTGAAAATAAACTCAGAAACAATTTCTTTGTTCATATAAAGTTTAGCAGTGAATAAGGTTCTGGTATTCATTTTAACTGTTAGGTTCACTCAATAGTAACCCTGCCTGCCGAAGTTCCCAGCAGTCACAATCAGAATTCATACAGCTTTAAGATTTTTAAATGAAGGTCATGTTCACATAATTTTGAAACAATTTGGTGGATATTTTGCTTGTCTTTTATTAAAAGATTTATTTTGGAAGAGCAAGATTGCTAAAATAACTACTAAGGAAAATCTGTGTTTGTAATTCACGGACAAATTGCTACAGTTACTGTGATAGTTTAACTGTGTTAAACACAATACAAACCCTTTACAATAATTCAAATTATTGATCTCCTTTCAATGTAAGGCAGTCCACTAAGAGTTAAGGAGCACCAAAATGTGTTGCTGGTCATAACATTGTATTGCAGAATGCAGTAAATTATCTTCAATGCTATACTGATGTGCCATCTTAAGCCGCACAAAAATAAACCATATACTGTGGGATGTGTTTATATATCATAACAGAAGCCGATAGTCCATCTAAATATGAAGCAAAATAACTCTTGCCATTTCTTGCATCTTCTGGACATATTCAAGTAACTCGCAACCAATGAATTACTTACAAAGTTCAGTCACTGTTTTGTAGAACATCACTGGCCATTTTTGCACAGCAAGGTCCCATAGACATAGTGGTGATCTGCTGAGGGAGGAACATAGGGCAGAGATCCAGGGTATTCTTTCATTGGTGCCAAGGCCACTTGAGAAACCAGAAAAGGTGTAAGATGCCTTGATTCAATGCCACATCCAAAAAATAGCACCCTTGACAATGTGGCACTCCCTCAGTAACAACATCTGTAGGCTCCAGGTACTGTGAATACTCCAATACATTTTAATTAAGTGAAACTCCAGTATTTTTCAAAAACTCTCTTTACGCATTTAACTTATGTAACCACAGAATCACAGAATTGTTATAGCACAGAAAGCAACCATTCAGCCCATCGAATCTACGCTGAATCTCAGTGGAGCAATCACATCAGTCCCATTCCCTTTTCTTCCCCCATATATTCCCAGCATACTATTCTCTCTCATGTTCCTCTTCAATTTATTTTTGAAGACATTGATTGATTCTGGGCCCAACCACCTTATTGGCAGGGCATTCCATAATTCTTCACTGAGTAAAAAAAATAATAATCACATCCTCTTTGTATCTTCAACCCAAAACTGTAAATGAGTATCCCCAGTTCCGTGAACTCACTACTAATGGGAAAGTGTCCCTCCATTTACCCACCTAACCTTGTCATAATCTTATACACCTCCATGAAATCTCTCCTCATGTTTTTTTTCTGCTGTGGGGACAACTTGGAGCATATTATCTTACATAGATCTTTGAGCAGGGTAAAATGTTAGCATAACATTGTGGGACAAAGGGCCTGTACTGTGCTGTAATGTTCTATGTTCTATATTTTAGGTGGGCTCCTCTGCCCCTTCTCCTGAAGGTACACACACGCATCTGTTTGGACAGCTTGACAGTGTAGATACAGGGATGATCTTTCCTCTGGCTGGGGTATGTAGAAACAGGGGTTGACCATTCAGCCATTGAGCATTCAGTTTCACAAGTGTGGTGACCAGATTCGGACCCAATTCATCACCAGTGGCTTGAGCACCGTTTTGTGTATGTGTGCGTTGGAACACAAACGCTGAAAATCCTGTAACACCACAATCCCTCTTGTTCCCAAAGAAGGGATATCAAAGACAAGACAGCATAGGTTTAAGAGGAGAGGAGTGAGCTTTAAAGGGGATCTGAGGGGTTTTTTTAAACACAGAGTGGCTGATATCTGGAACACCAGAGGAGGTGGTTGAATCAGATACAATCACTATGTTTAAGAGGCATTTAGACAGACACAAGTCGGCGAGGCATAGAAGGATATGAGCCTAATGTAGGCTAATGGAATTAGTATGGATGGGCACAAAGGTTGGCATGGACGTTTTGGGCCGAAGGGCCTCTTTTTGTGCTGTATCACTCTTTGACTCTAAGTTAATCAGCAACCTAAATTATCTTACCCTTTTATGAATTTATTGGAGGAGAAAAGATTAAACTTGACACCATGATTTGCAATTTTACCCCATCCTGATTTACGGGGCCGTGTGAGAGCAGAGTTAAGATAGCTGAGCAAGTTCTGTTTCCCATCTTCTACCGCAGTTCAACAGGACCTTCTTGTTCAGGCAACTGAGTCATGGACCCAACTCCCACGTCTCATTAACAGATATTGTTCAGAATCCAGTGACATCAATAAAGACATTTAACAAGCTGCAGATCGGAGATGAAGAAGAGGCCTTTGTAAGCTAAGGCAAACAAGTTAAACCTTAACAAGAGTGGATGCGGAGAGGATGTTTCCATCAGTAGGAGAGTCTAGGATCCAAGGGCACAGCCTCAGAACAAAGGGATGTCCCTTTAAAACTGAGATGAGAAGGAATTTCTTCAGCCAGAGGGTGGTCAATCTGTGGAACTCATTGCCACAGGGGGCTGTGGAGGCTGAGTCATTGCGTGTATTTAAGACAGAGGGTGATAGGTTCTTGATCGGTAAGGGGGTTAATGGTTATGGTGAGAACACCGGAGAATGGAGCTGGAAAAATATCAGCCATGATTGAATGGCAGAACAGAGTCAGAGGGCCAAATGGCCTGATTCTGCTCCTATACCTTATGGTCTTATGTCTTAACGATCACAGCCACAGCAGAATAGGTTCACCTGGATCCCATAAATAAAATTCATGTCTTTTTCAACTCCGAGTTCACACCTTCATAAACGTTCCACCAATGATGTAAATTTGGTCAGTCTCTGGTCTTCTACTTTGGTGATGGGAAGTAACACGAGTCAATCAGATGATGGCTTTTACTTCAGTGCCACTTTCCTGCACTAATCCTGAACACTTGATTCCCTTAATATCCAAAAATTCACTGTGACTGATCATAGGGTATAAAATTTAAGGTCATATGGAGGAATTTAAAATAGAGCGATATGTGGGGGAAGGGGTTAGATAGTCTTGGGCGAGGTTTAAAGATTGGCACAACATTGTGGGCTGAAGGGCCTGTATTGTGCTGTACTGTTCTATGTTCTATGAATTCCATGGGTTTACTCATCTCGTGCCCCTGTTTCTAGATACCCCAGCTAGAGGAAAGATCATCCTTGTATCTACACTGTCAAACTGTCCAAACAGATGCTTATTAGAAAGGAGACCAAGATGTTGAGAAAGGCCAAGGCCTCTCAGGGGTCTACCAGCCCCTCCCAAATCTCCTGTCCAGTTGCTAAGACAACTCAAACATTGAAATTGCACAATGCAAAACCTACTGTGCTAAATTCACTTGTCCACTTTTTTAAACAAAGCATTGTGTATTTAAATCAAATTCTAATCCTCAATCATATATAGAGCACACAAGTCATTTCAAATGCAATTAATGATTCTATTCAGTAATCATCGCACAGGATAACTTGAAGGCTTTCTGTGTGCAAATATACCCTGCTTTTGTACACATCGTGCTAACTGTTCCCCACTCCTTCATGAGGAAACTGGGGGGTACATGTTTAAAGTGAGAGGGGAAAGATTTAAAAGGGACCTGAAGGGCAACTTCTTCACACAGAGGGTGCTGGAACGAGCTGCCAGAGGAAGTGGTTGAGGCAGGTACAATTACAACGCTTAAAAGACATTTGGATGAGTACATGGATAGCACGGGTCTGGAGGGATATGGGCCAGACGTGGGCAAATGGACAACTTGATCAGCCTGGACAAGTTGGGCTGAAGGGCCTGTTTCAGTGCTGTATACTCTCTGAATTAGGTGAATGTCTGAAGTTGGGAGGTAGGAGGTGATGAGGCAGGGGTGAATCAGGTTGGGAAGATTTGATTGGTTGAGTTAGAGAATACTACTGCATAATTCACTGGTAAATTTTCCTGTCCTTCTTGAGATCCACCTGAAAAGATTGAAATGAGTCCCAAATTTCCCAGCGTTTTGCTGCTTTATTCATGTTTAGTGGAGATGATTCAGCTGAAACATTCCCATTCTGGAATTTGAAATATGTGCTACTATTGCCAGTAATTCCCAGAACCCAGAAAATGAATAAATATAAAAAAAGAATTATAACTGACCCCTCTTTCCTGCAGGTAAACTTTCCTATCTCAATATTAGTTAAATGTGCTTTGTAATAATAATTGGAGAGCTGACATGAAATACTTCTGCCTGGAGTATACTGGGGGCTGGGAATTTGTTGCATAGTGATGGGAAAAACTTGATTGTATTTTAAAACTACTTACATTTGCCCCTTATGCGCAGTAACCTACAATGCGATGGATCAACAGCTAGGAAATGAGATTCGGTTGGATAGCACATTGACAGACAGCAAGAACACAATGGCTGTGAACAACTATCATTCTTTTGTGAGTGTGCACTCTAAAATCATTGGTTTTTCTCTGTGCATTTGTGAGTAGGTGTGTGCAATAATGTATGTGTCTGTACCATCATCCAATGAGCGTCTCCCAATATGGCAGGGTGGAACCCAGGTTTCAGATGTGCACTGGCTTGCCCTGCTTTGGAATCACTGGGAGTTGAAGGTTAATCCCCAGGACAGGGTTGTGATCAAATCTGGGAGCAAATCTGTAGAGGGACTTACTTGAAAAAAATAATATGCTTTTTCCAGGTTTCTCAAAACAAAAATGTTTGGTTAGAAAAATAAAAGAGGGAAAGATGTTTGACTGGCAAAGCGGAATAATCCAGTTGGGGGGAAACGTGGTTAGAAAGGTCCTGTTGCAAATGACAGGAGAATAGGTGCAGTAGGAAAGAACTCATGTGATAACTCCTAGGCAGATGAGACTGGATGTTCATAACGAAAAGGAAATAATGAGTTTTCAGTCGGCAACAAAATGTTAACATTAAACTGAATCTCTTTCACTGTCCAATGTAAAATCTTCCAATAATAATTGAAACAACCGCTGATTAATCTGGAATTTCTTCTGACACTCTTAGAATTTCAAAGAAAATGATGCAGAAACTGGTGCTCTGGGGTTTCCTTTGTCATACATTATTATTTTGTATTTGAAAAATAAAAAGAAATTATAATCTTAATCACATCAACATCCAAAGAATACATGGTGAAGTTACAGTACAGTACCTGTATGTACACTTAAGAATGGGCTTCTCTGATTTTAATTATCCATACACTTTACATTAAAAAGTTAATATTACATACACAACTTATATAACTATCACTTATGGCACTTTCCAGAGAAAGTTTCAGGTATTTGGGGAGTTGACTACAGGCAAAAGCTGTTTGCACACTGTCTCCTGATTCCACCATTCTCTACAACAAAACATGCCAGCCAGTGTCAAAATCCCAAGAGAAATTCTCACAAAATAATGCCCCAATCACTACATAAATTAAAGTTCCAGGCTGTGGTTTAACCTCTGAACATCTACATTACCAAGCTCGTCATTTCCCTCAATAAAATAAATACAATTTTGACCAAAATAGCATACAATAATGATGAATGCCAAAGCAGTAAGAATATGAAGCATTTTAAAACTCTCTGTCTATGAAAGAAAACGATATTACAAAGTTATGTTAAGGGTGGTCAAGCAGCAGATGGAGGCCACTGGATGAAAAGGATTGTTTCGATCAAAGTCTTCTGAGACACAGGAGCTTTGCATTCTGAAAATCCAACCAAGTGTCAGTCTACTGTCAAAGAAAATTCCTTCTCTCCCAACATCCTTTCATTTATCATGTTTCACCTTTGCTTGAGCTAGTCCCCAGTAATACATGTATGTATTAAAATGCCTTCAGTTGTTATAAACAAACTCATTAAAAATAAAATTAAGCTTTGGTGACTTTAATGCAACTGTGGTTTGAAAACCCAAGACTGAATAAGAAACTATTCTGACGCAGACCAAACTAGCTTCTGGTTTCTTGGCAGGACTTGTGGTATCTAGTGATTAAATAAATTAATATTTAGCGCTGGAAAAGAATACATTTCACCAGACAAGCCCCTGAACTACAGCTTTCTAATTTGACAATTCTCCTTTCACCTTCTGTCCAGAGTCAATGTATAGTTACACAGTTTTTGTGTGTTAGCTATACAAGAGGATATAAGCAATCAGTAAGATGCTGGTATACAATAGAGAGCTTCAATCTTTGTGGGGGCAGGGTAAAGTCTGGATAGAAAACATCCTCCATGTGCATTCTATGATAACCTTTTAAGAACAAACAGACGTAGTTTTGCCACACAATGCACAGAGAGAAACCAAGCCGCGCCCTGCATCCTACCATATCACCCACATCAGTTCTTATTTAAAATGTTAATTTCTGAGACACTTCTCCAGATATAGAGCTATGAAGTAGGAACCTATTTTGTTTCACTCCAGAGACATTAGATTAAGGCCTTAATTTTAGGGACTATTTCCATGAGCTGCACTTTAGATTGTAGGAGCCACACTAACTAAATCACTTGTGCCGAGACTATAATCTGAATTTCAGGGAGCCTTGGATTTGCTGCCTTGGTTCCAAAAGTGAGTGTTACTTCACTTTAATTGCCGGAACAGCTACTTTGAGGAGGAACACATTATTGCCCTGTTTTGACTGTATTACCAAGTGTATCCTGGGTAGAGGAATCAAAAGCAATATTTCTGTCTTCGAGGATGTGTTACTCAAGAAACCAAGTGTTAATTTGGTCTGGTCTTGGAGCTTTTGTGGAACCAATTTTCATCACACTATGCTAAACACTGCAACAGTACTTCACCCGGGCACCCAACTCTGATTCGTGGTTTGTGGAGCAGTGGGGAGGGTGGACATGTTAATGCCGACGTTTTGAGTTGGCATGGCACAGTCAAAATTGAAATCAAGCTCTTCATTGTCCATGAATTCATTGAGAATGATAGATTCCACATCACACTCCAAACTGCCGTGAAACATGTCCAGGTCGAGGTCGGTGGGGAATTTATCCTGACCCATGGCAGCTACATGAATTCCTCCATGGCAAGGTGTCAACCTTGTGTCCGTTGCTTCCATTTGCATCCCGTGGTTGGCAAGTGAGTGGAGCTGGCTTTGGAGATGGTGTGCAACAGAGCTGATGTTACCAGCATCAGAGTGCATGTGCATAAGGCCAATGGGATTGGATAAGGCACCGTTACTGACAGCAGAGTTCTGCTGTGCTGGCGAAGGGTGGTGAAATGGATCGCCGTTCATTAATCTAGGCGACTGGGTGTTAAATGGCGATAACGCTGGATCGCTGCACATCACCATTTGTCTCTGGTTTTGTGACACCACCGCTGTGCTGGCCTGAGGCATCAGAGGATCTGACTGAGTCATCATGACCTCCTTGTGCCGTAACGACTCAGGTGTCAAGAGGTCTTGCAACATACGATTACCATAGTGGTTGATGGTTGAAAAAGTGACTTGTTTGTTCTCCTGAATAGTCTGCATGGGTGAGTGTCGTAGCATGGTCACGGGTGGTTGGCTGTACATGGTGGTGCTGTACGTACCGGTCTGACTTCCAATGGTTGAGCACTTGGATCCAAAGGAGAAGCTGGAGCTTCTCTGCCGGAGGCATGGGGAAGGAATGTGCTGTGTTGGGCTCATGTTGTAGTTGTCCTGCAATTCCTCAAGGAGGTTCTCTGTCAACGCCTCATTCAAATTTATCGTGCCGGCCATATCAGCCAACCTTGGCAGTTCCACAGAGCACCGTGAACTGACGGATGGCGATAAGGTGCTGGAAGGACTAGGATAGAGTAACGGGGAAGATGGATTCTGGTCATCATCTTCCAGCTCGTCTAATTCAGAATTGGCCATTATGGGAGATAAACGACCACTCAAGGTACTTGCTGCTGAGTTTGCACGAGATCTGAAGTCAGTCCATGCATCAAATTCATCACTGGCGTGTGAACTGGGACTTCCAGACCACTTTGTGTGCTGTGATGAAGGACTGCCTTCATTGCCTTCTTGTGTTGTCTGGAGGGTGGCTTTCTTCTTGTTTGCCCCTCGCTTGCTCTTTAGGAACTTACTGTTGTTGTCCATGGAAACTGCACGCCTCCTGGGAGATTTTCCAGTCTTCCCTCCATCGGGGTTTAGCATCCACCATGAGCTTTTGCCTGTGCCTTCATTCTGCACTCGAATGAATCTGCTGTGCAGGGAGAGGTTGTGTCGGATTGAGTTCTGTGAAGATAGAAAGATAGGTGGGGAATGAGTCAAAGAGGGAACAATGTACACACAGCGTGATAAACAGTGCCACTGTCTGAGGAAGATGCAGTAGATGGTACAGACAGGAGGAGTTAGTCCAGCCTGTGTTACTGATCACTGAAGCAGAAACAATAGTTCCATCAAATAGTTGGTAACATTAACCACAAGGTTAGTGCTGTCTTCCATCTTCCCACTATTACTCTTCTATGCACTTGATTCTCCTTCTTCCCCTTGCCCCCATACACACACGTACACACACATTTAGACAGACACATAGACCCCAAACACATGGTGCACGTACACACACACACACACACACACACACACACATAATTTAGACAGAAACACAGACCCCAAACACACAGCGCGCGCGTACACACACACACACACACACACACAGACATTTATACACATAGACACTTATACACACACATTTTGGCAGACACACAGAACCCACACACACACACACACACACACACACACACACACACACACACACACACACACACACACACCATTCCATCTTCAGCACTCTTGCATCAGACATCAAAGACAGCCCAGCTAATCTACCCTAGAGCACTGTTTGGAAGATTTTGGATTTTCCTTCCATTGATTCCAATTGGCAGGAAGGTAGGCAGATTTCATAAAATTTCAAACCCTCCCTGCAGATTTTCATATCTACACTCTACAAGATGATGAAAGCCAAAATAAATTTCTAGAATACCCAAAATTTATTTTAATATAATTACTGAACTGGGCAATATTCATAATGGAGGGTTACATTGCCACCTGAAGATCTCAAATGACTTATTGTCTAGTTTATGGACACAACCTACAGAAATCTTGGTCAATGATCTTGACATTTCAATATATATTTCCTCATCTGTGTACACAGCTGTCATGTATTTTAAATACTATTCAAAGAGTGTACGAATGGAGCAATAGAGACATTTTGAATATTTTTGTTTTGCTTTATAAAAGCCCATTGATGTGAATTCTTCTCGACACCTCCACTGTGCTTCCTGAACTGAGTAAACAAAGGGAAGTGGTCAACTGAGTCTGTCAGTTGGACCATTAATACTTTATGAACTGAGTCCAGAATCAGGTCAGATGATGTAACAAGCTGTGGACTGCTCCAGTCTGCCCACGTCCCAGACACATGTAGGTCAGTAGGTTAACCACCTGTAGTATAAATTGTTGAGAGTGCGTAGGTGAGTGGGAGAATCTTGGGGGGGGGGGTGCAGACTTGACGGACGGCAATGTGGGCAGGATAATTGATTGAGATGTGTGTGGGGGTTAATGTAAATGGGTTCTTGGTGGATAGCACTGACATGATGGGCCAAAGGGTTTGTTTCCCTGCTTGTGATTCTGTGAGCAAAGACGAAAATTAAACAGATACTGCTGGCCGCACTGAGTAAGTCAGGCTGAGTGCTTCCAGTATTGATAATTTTTATTTCAGATTTCCAGCATCTGCAGTGTTTTGATTTTTCACCAAGCCAGCGCTGTTGATGTGGATTTATCCACTGTGCACCAGGCTGGCCTGTCCTAATTGCAACGGGATGTAGATCTGGAATGGAGACATTCTCCATTTGATATATCCACCCAAACATAGGTAAGTACACATAAAAATGAGTT
>JARFYF010000055.1:4091111-4101266 GCA_030265395.1 Rhina ancylostomus
ATCATTCCAATTGCTTTACATCATAAACCTTTGGACTCTCATCAAATTCTGGAAGTTTTAAAACCTAGTTAGCAGACCACAGTGCAGTACTTAGCTGCTGGTATTCATCCTTACTGGAGTGCCTTCGGAACATTACCAATTACCCACATTTGAAATGTGTAGGATTGGAATAAATATCAATTCCCACTGAAATGAACTCTCTCAAAATGGCAAATACTCCATGTCTCATCAGAGATTGATGTCAGGTGCACAGATCACCTTGGAACTGAGTACCAAATGACCTCTGTGTTTAAAAATGCATAGCCTACCTTTAAAAAAATACTGATGGAAAGGATTTAAACAGAAAAATTGTTGCCGTTCTTGAAGGCATCAACTCCCACTTAGATACTGCCGAAGGTTCCCACACCTCTTCCAAAAGTCTGTCTGAGCCTTGTGAGAAATACCAGCTGAGTACCTAACACAAGGAGTCACCACAGCTCCTCAGCCCTGATCTCTCTCTGAAGTCCGTCATTTGCATTTTCCAGCATTATCTCTGAATGTGTATGGAAATCCTGGCTAAAACTTTACTCCTACCAGCCTACCAAGGCTAATTGTTGTACCCCTATTGCCACTTGGCTAAGTTCAACCAGCCCAGCACAGGCTCTCAATCAATAATAAATAGCCGAATTGCATGCTGGTTTTGTTAAGTGAATCACGAGGCATGGAGAGAAATAACATTTTTAATCTAAGTTCTACATGCTGTTCAATTCAATTCATTATATGGTGAGGGATTTCCTCCAATAAAAACATTAATAACTTGATAGATGTGTACAAGATGATGAGGCATAGATCGAGTGGACAGTCAAACTTTTTCCTAGGGCGACAATGCCTAACACAAGGAGGCATAATTGTAAGGTGATCGGAGGAAGGTATAAGGGGGATGTCAGAGGTAAGTTTTTTTTACACAGAGAGTGGTGGGTGTGTGGAACACACTGCCTAGAGAGGTTGTGGGGGCAGATACATTAGGGACATTTAAGATAGACACATGAATGATAGAGAAATGGAGGGTTATGTGGGAGGGAAGTGTTAGGTAGATATTAGAGCAGAATAAAACATCAGCACAACATTGTGGGCTGAAGGGCCTGTACTGTGCTGTAATGTTCTGTGTTCTAAGTTCTAACTCCTTCAATATGAGGATGCGTATTGCGATAACAAACTGTTTCATGATTCACTATTACAAAGAAATTAAGCACAGATTTAAACAGCACGTGTACCCTTTACATATCCTAACCCTCAATGATTTTGATTCCTCTCCCCTCTGCTTCCTGCCACAGAGCATGTAATTCAGCCCTTACAACCAAATGCCAGCCAAGACATTGCTGAAATAATGTTCCAATCTCATTAGGTCTGTCATGTTACACAGGCCAGCAGCCAGCAGTCACGCACAGGTCACCAGTCTGTGTTCTTTCACTTTGCTGAATAGAGGTGGTTCAGCAAGATTTGCAGATTTAAAACCCATTTCAGATTTAAAGGGGCTTTATTTTTGTCATTGTATGAAACTTACAGTTAAACATTCTATTTATGGAAGTGAAAAGGAAAACTTCGCAAACACTAAATCATTGTGTTAGGATCTGTGAAGCACAGTTCATAGTCTTTGTGCAAAGCAACTCATTAGAGTATCCAAGTATTTAACCTTTACTGACTTAAAGCAGGTCCATCTGAAGGAGAGGTCTACCAACCAAACCACACTACGGGTGTTGAATAATTGCCAGGCACTACCACTTCAATAGGGTTCACTATGTTAGGATTAACAAAGTGAAAGCTTCACAACCAAAAACTCTTCCAATACGCAAACCATTGTCAACATTTATGGCCAAGTTTAATATTTGACTTTCCAATTATGTTGATTTTTTCTCTTATTTTGTTACTCAAATCCAGTCACTTAGTACCAATATAATCAATGAAAACCTATAAGCTGAAAGACAAAAAAAACCATTCTTAATGGCATCACCAGGGTACTAACTTGAATTATTCACTGATTCAGATAATACAAAGGGAGTTGAATTTAACATAATTAGCCCCCAGTGTTCCAGCTTTACCTGTGCGGATGGAAATTTAACTCCCACAGGCCACCAGGTTCAATTAGCTCTCTTGGTTGCATGAATAGCATTAAAATAGATGCAAATTCTCACTGACACAGCCATCACTCAGGAAAGTTGAGACTTTCCCCAGCTGAAGACAAGGCTCAAGTAATGATAAAATGGATTGAGTTGTTGTTGCCTGGATACAAAATGCTTCAGCAAATTATTCTGAGCTCCCACTTACTGAATCCCTTTTGTTTTGCACAAACCCATCTTAAATGTTTTCCATGAAACTCAGCCTTCTCGAGGCCAACTTGTACATAATTCACTGTGGGATGTACAAACCCATCCGACTCTGCACATCAAACACCGCCTCAGACACAGAATAGGTTGCCAGGACTCGAGGGACTGAGTTATAGAGCGAGGTTGAGCAGGCTATGAATTATTCATTGGCACAAAGGAGAATGAGGGGTGAAATTAAAGAGGTGTATAAAATCATGAGGGGCATTGATAGGGTGAATGCACACAGTCTTTTCCCAGGGTTGGGAAATCAAGAACTAGAGGGCACAGGTTTAAGGTGAGAGGGGGGAGATTTGATAGGAACCTAAGAGGCGACTTTTTCACACAGAGGGAGTGATAGCTGCCAGAGGAAGTGGTTGAGGCAGGTACATTAACACTATTTAAAAGGCACAGGGACAGGAAAGATTTAGAGGGCTTTAGAGGGCTATGGGCCAAACGTGGGCAAATGGGACTAGCTTCAATGGTCATCTCGGTTGGCATGGACCAGTTGTTTCTGTGCTGTGTGACTCTACTGTGCCCCAAGATTACTTCCCTGTGCACTGCCCAGATATCCCCATTCAACCTGTTCAGACGGGAATTTCCACAGCCAATCAGATACAAGAAAGGGGATTACTTAGAAGAAGCTAGTTAGTGCAAATGCAAAAGATGTGGGTTAAAAATCATCCAAATCCAGAAAGATGCTAACAAAACAACAGGCGACCAATCTTGCACTCCAACTTGTTTCAATATAGTCCCTCCAGTAAGGAGGGACCCCAGAATGACAGAAGGGTTCTTCTTAATTTACTACGTCATGTACTGCTGAATGCCACTTAAAATTACTGAGAGTAAAAGAAAATAAAGAAGCAAAGACAATCTGCTTCTCCCAAACACTCCACTCCCTACCATCCTGTAGCCCAATGCCAGTTCACTCAGATATTTAATATTTACCCACTGCTCCACAAATCATTGCTGATTCAGATTTGAGAAGATTATTTGGGAAGATTCCCTGGAAGATGGCAAGACCAGTGTTGATTTAGTTACACATAGTGACATATAACTGAACTCTGAACTCTCACAGTGTAAGGTGACTCTCTTGTAACATCCGCCCTTGCAGGGCAGCCTGTTATGGCAATGCCCAGGTGATGCTTTCTTGATATGATAAAAACGTTCCCACAGGGGAAGTAGTATTGGCAAAGGCGGCCAAAGACACGGCGGGACAGCTCGGTTTTAGAAAACGTTTGCACGCAGACATTGATGGTTCATACGCAAAAGGCAAGTTATAAAAAGACAATCTCCAAAATTGAGTCAGCCCAAATTATAGTGCCCCGTATTTGGCACGCAACATACCAACTTTAGATAAATTATGCAACAAGGTAGTTGATTACTAACGTAGCTCTTGGTTTAGTTATACTAAACTCGACACCACTTATGTGTTTGTACAATCTCCATTCACTCATTATCCCTATAGAAAAGCTCAGTGGGTGCTTGATTCCAACGACCCCCTCTACAGCAACTTCTCAAAAACATTGTGTTTTGTTTCAAAAGCACTAACAAGGTTCTGACACCGTCCTCTAACGTAGCCTTAAAACATGTCACAACACGATGGGACGAGTACAACTGCTCCTCGATCAACCCTGGCACATTCCCCCAACTGGAGTTCTACAGCAGCAAACACAACGCACGCAGACTGTTCGCCAGAATCTTCCAGCGCACGATTTTACTTTTGCCATCTGACGATTATAATGAATTCATCTTTCTGGGATTAGAACGGGAGGCGATATGAATCGCTTTGATACCCGAATACTGTAAGAAAACAGCTATGGTAAGGTGCATTAGAAAGACTTTTAAAAACCCATCCACAGCTCAAGACGCTTCTTGGACTTCGGATCAGCGACTAAATCTAGTGTTTTGTAACTCCGCCGGCTGATTTGCAATCCCCGTCTCAGAACAGCCACTGATTGCACAATGTTCCTTAGATTCCCTGCTATCCGCTTGGATTCATCTAAACATTGCCAACTTGTAGGGTTTGCACTCTGAAACACGGTGCAGACAGAGGAGCAACACTTTTGGTGTCTGCACACAAGTGTTCAACAAGTGCAACGCGCGCTGACCTGTTTCCCCAGGACCGGCTGCTCTGCAGAGGGGGTGAAACGGGTTGACAGATAAACTTTTCAACTGCCAGTGACGTCTGCCTCGCCTAATGTTGAAAAACAATAGACCACCTTGCGCTGCAGAACAATTCCTACTTAAATTCACAGCCCTGTGATGAAAGCTTCCTTCGGAGTGTCACTCATTTTAACCAGCCGGCGACCTCTGCGTGTGAGTGTGTGCGTTGTAACAAATGCAACAGGCGATGTGACTTGCACCTGTGAATCGAGCATACCTTCCAGCCCGCTGAGCTGTTGCTGTCTCCTTTATCTTTGAAATAGGGGATATGTCGAACCATCCAGTCGTAAATCTGTGACAGTGTCAGCCTCTTGTCGGGAGAGCTCTCGATGGCTTTGGTGATCAGGTCGGCGTATGACAAGTTGCCCCATGCATTCCTCCGGGACGATTTCTTGCGGTGGTGGCTGATCTCACTGACGCCCAGCACCGACTGGATCGCCGGCACAGCCCTGGCGTCCGTCTTGATCCCGGTAACTGCCGCCGCCGCCGCCGCCGCTGCCTCGTTACTCGGGGCGTTTTCCTCCGCTTTGCCCTCGGCTCCCGGGAAGTCTGGTCGAGGGAGCGGCCAGGTGCACGATCTGGGCCGGCTCTGCGGCTCGAAATCCGGGTCGATGTCAACCTGAGGCGCTGCAGCTTCTTCCATGACGGTAGCCAGCAGCAGGAGGGAGAAAATCTGACAACAAATCAAATTACAACAGATGCCGGGGTGGAGGATTAAAATATTAAAAGGAGGGGGGAAACCCCCCCGAGAGATGGGAGGGGTTAAAGCTGGGGGGGGGGGTTGGCGATAACTCCGTGGAGAGCTGCCATCGCACACAGCGCTGCCTCTGCCCCAGCTGCCGCTTCTTGCGCCCCCGCTCCGCCGCAACTGCGCCTCGTTGTCCGCCGGCGCGTCGCTTCCATGTGTACCCGCTGCGCGCAGAGAAAAGGTTACACCGCGGCCAGCCGCCGCCTCATTGGTCGCCCACTGTCACAGCATTCCATCGGGGCGGGGCCGTGCCGGCGGCCGCCGCGCCGGGCGCCGCCCACCTCCCTCCGCCATTGGCTGCGGCCGCGCCCGCCCTTGAATTCATTAGCGGGGAAATCCCCTTCACTGACGTCACGCGGCTCAGCTGTGCTGACGGCTAGGCGTGGAGTTGCCCCGGCACCGGGCGCTGGGCACACCGCGCACATAACTCAGCCCCACCGAAGCAGCTGGCCGATCTGATTAAATTACTCTGGAGCAAGGAGCCATGAATCTGGCTCGAAGATAAAAAGCAGAAATTCCTGGAAACACTGAGCGAGCCAGGCAGCATCTCAACACAAAACAAAGGCAACGACTGCGGGGAGAGAAACGGGAGTTAAACCTTTTTAGACTGATAGAGAAGAGCTAACAAGGTGTGCGTCGGTCCTATACTAAGTGAGTCTGGGGAATTAATAACAGAAAACAAAGGCATGGCAGATGGATTAAACAGGTATTCTGCTCCAGTCCTCAATCTATATAAGTAAGATCCTAGAAATTAGCTATAAATCTGGAAATGGAAAGGAGGGAGAAACTCGGGAAATCGCATTGTTGAAGTTCCCGGTCCTGACATCACCCCTGGGGTCTTAAGTGGCTGGTGAGATTGTTGCTGTATTAACTTTAATTTTCCAGAATTCCCTGGATTTGATGAAGGTTCCAGAAGGTTAAGTGTAATTCCTTTATTCAAAAAGACAGACAGATGATGTGGGGAAAATGTAAAATTTATTAACTTTGGTGGGCAAATTTTTTTTAAAAAAAGAAACATTATCTTAAGAACTCTCAGATGCAGAGGGATCTGGGTGTTCAATTGCATGATGTGCAACAGACCAGTCTGCAGGTGCAGTGAGTAACTGGGAAATCTGGTGTACTGTTGAGACCACTCCTTATTGTTTAAGGTGAGAGGAACTGAAAAGTAGGGAGGCTAAACTTCAGTGCAGAGAACTCTTCATCTCTCAATCTACCATGTCATCACCCTTGCACCTTATTGTCTACCTGACTGTTCTTTCTCTGTAACTGTAACACTATATTCTGTTCTACCTCAATGTACTTATGTATGTCTGGATGGCACACAAACAAAGGCTTTTCACTGTACCTTGGTACAGGTGACAATAATAAACCAATTAGCAATTAGTCATATTGCTGAGGCAATATCTGGTGTACTGTGTACAATACTGGTCTCCATATTTAACAAAGGATGTTAATGCATTGGAAGCAATTCTGAGATTTACTGGACTGATACCCAAATGAGTGGGTTGTCAAACCTGGCTAGTATCCATTGGACTTGATTTGATTGAAACAATGCAGAAGGGGTGTTCCCTTTTAGTGGGAGAATCCAGAGATAGGGAAGCGTGCTTAAAAATAAAAGGCTGCCCACTTAAATCAGAGATTAAATGATTTGTTTTCCTTTTAAGAAGTCATAAGTCTTGGAACTCTTCCTCAAAGAGCAGTGGAAATAGAGTCATTATTGTAAGAAATCTGGAGATTAGAAATAGGGAAGTATTGTAACAATTGTACAGGGCACTGGCATTCAAGGCAGACCAAAAGGAGCAATGAAAGAAATTAGATTTAAATTCTTTGGAGTTCAGAAGAATGAGAGGTGATTTTATTGAATTATACAAGTTCCTGAGGGGACTTGACTGGATGGAAATGGAGATGTCTCCACACGTGGGAGAACCCCAAATGAGGGGACAGAGTTACAAGACTAGGGAGTAGTCATTAAAAACAAATGCACAGGAATTTTTCTCGCAGAAGGTGGTGAATCTCTGGAATTCTCTACCCCAGTGGATTGTGGGGGCTGGATCATTGTGGGGGCTACATCAGTGGGGGTATTTATTGGAGGAAGTAGATGCATTTTTCAAAGGGCTATAGGGAATTGGCACAGAAAAAGAGATCAAAGTCAAAGTTGAGTTTATTGCCATCTGCACAAGTACATGCATGCATAGGTGCAATGAAAAACTTACTTGCAGCAGCGTCACAGGCACAGAGCATCAGATAAGCAGCATTCACAAGAAAAACAGAAATGAAACATAAATTATACACAATTTTTACAAGAAAACACAATTAGAACAAAGAAATGAAGTCCATTTTAGTGCAAAGTGGTCAAAATTGTCATAATGTTGCTAGACTGTAGTGATTAGGGTTGTGCAGGTGGTTTCAAGAACTGAATGGTTGAAGGGAAGTAGCTGTTCCTGAACCTGGTGGTGTGGGACTTTAGGCTTCTGTACCTCCTGCCCGATGGGAGCTGATGGAAGATGGCACGGCCTGGATGGTGGGGATCTTTGATGATGGATGTTGCCTTCTTGAGGCAGCACCTCCTGCAGATACCACCGATGGTGGGGAGCGATACATCTGTGATGTATTGGGCAGAGTCCACCACTCTCTGCAGCTTCTTACGTTCCTGAGCATTTGAATTGCCATCCCAGACCGTGATGCAACCAGTCAGGATACTTTCAACGATACATCTGTAGAAGTTGGCTAGAGTGTTCGGTGACGAGCTGAACCTCCTTAACCTCCTCAGAAGGTAAAGACGCTGGCGCACCTTCCTTGTGATTGCATCTCTGTGCTGGGCCCAGGACAAGGCATCCGATATGTTAACGTCCAGGGACTTAAACCTGCTGACCTTTTCCTCCGCTGATTCCCCCAATGTGGACTGGCGCATGTTCACCCTCCTGCCCCCTCCTGAGGTCAACAATCAGCTCTTTAGTTTTGCTGACGTTGAGCGAGAGGTTGTTGTTGCGGCACCACTCAGCCGGGCCTCCTGTCTCGCTCTGGTACACTGACTCATTGTCACCTGGGATTCATCCAACAACAGTACTATTGCTGGCAAATCTGTAGTGCAGTTGAGTGTTTACATCTGCCCAGTAGTTCCAGACTCTATATATGCAAGCTCTTTATTCCAAATTTATTTAATTAAAATGAAAGGAAAGATTATTACTTATGTAATGAATCCAAATTCCTCATCTGTCACAGTGGGATTTAAGCTTGTCTCTCTGCTTCATTCCAATCAGCATTACCCCCTGCGTGTTGCTGCTTGGGTCAATGAGTTGAGCGTGAATCGGATGAAGTTTCATCTGTTAGACAGTGTTATTACATCCTCAGAATATTCAAAAGCTTCGCACAGCTGCCGGTTTCCTTTTCAAAATCAAAACCCTCGATTTTGCAGAGAAGTATTGGTGCTCACCCTCTGACCTCAATGAAAGCTGCGCCCAGAAATCTAGCGATTGGTTACATGGGGTACAGCAGTTGGATTGAAGTGCCTGTTTCCATGCTTATTAACTGAATGAATCTCTACTCCCTGATCTAGGTCGAAGCATGTGAGAGGTATAGTTTACTGAGAAATAACTGGGGGAATGGGGCTGATGGAAATTCCCCAAGAACTTGCATAGAATTGAAGAGCCAAATGGCCTCCTCCTAATCCATAAGTGTACATGTAAAGAAATCTCTATGGTGTGGATTCCTCCGTTGCCGACATCAGTTTGGAACCACATGTGTCCTTCAAGGCAGGTGAGACAGGGTGCTTTGTCATGGGATTCTGAATAGGTTCCTTGCTCCAAACAGCAGATTGGTCCAACCTTAATTCCATTGATGTGACCATTGAAATTGATGAGGGGAGAGTGTGATAGGGTGAGGGATGGGGGCAGTCAGAGAGGTGGCCCTTTATACTGATGGTAGATGTGCTTCGATGTATTGGTGTTGGTCGGTATTAGTTTATTGTCAAATATACCAAGGCGCACACTACAGTATGGCAACACTGTGACCACTTTGCACTAAAATAGACTTTTCTTCTGTTCTAACTGTGCTCTTTCTTGTAAAATTTGTGTATAATTTATCTTAGACTTATGTTTTGCTTGTGGACGTTGTGTCTCTGACGTTCTGGGCCTGTGATGCTGCTCCAAGTTTTTCATTGCACCTGTGCGCACATGGGCTTGTGCATCTGACAATAAACTCGACTTTGACTGAGATGCAGTGTAAAGCTTCCCTTTCTGTGTGCCATCCAGACAGATCATTCCATATATAAGTATATAGAGGTAGTAAAAGGAAAATGGAATGCAGAGTATAATGCTGCAGTTACAGAGAAGGTGCAGGGCAGGTGGATAAAGGCTGATAATTAACAGCACCAGGAGTCATTCGGTAGTGCTCTGAGCTCCATTTCCAGAGGACCTGGGAAGGGAGCAAGGGAAGAACATTGTTAAAACCCTGGGGGTGGTGTGGGAGTTGAGGGACAGGTGTTGCTCTTCAACAGGTGTCCCTATTAAGATCTCACCTGCTGACAATGCAGCACTCCCCAGGCATTGCCCTGAGCCGCCAACATGTTGGACTTTTGGAGGGCCATCACTGGTCTGAGCCCAGGGGTTTGTTAGAATCCAATGCGGACAAGTGAGGGTAGTGTAGATGGGCAAAAAAAGTCGGCATGGATGAGTTGGGCCAAAGGGTCTGCCTTTATGCTGTACTTTGTGACTCTACGATTCTATTGCACAGATTTGATAAGATAAGATTAGTCACATGTACATCGAAACACACAGTGAAATGCATCTTTTGCGTAGAGTGTTCTGGGGGCGGCCCGCAAGTATCGCCACGCTTCCGGCACCAACACAGCACGCCCACAACTTCCTAACCCGTACGTCTCTGGAATGTGGGAGGAAACCGGAG
>JARFYF010000055.1:5413435-5429074 GCA_030265395.1 Rhina ancylostomus
AGGTTGTGGGGGCAGATACATTAAGAACATTTAAGTGGCTCTTAGACACATGAATGATAGAGAAATGGAGGGCTATGTGGGAGGGAAGGGTTAGATAGATCTTAGAGCAGGAAAAAAATGTTGGCACAACATTGTGGGCTGAAGGGCCTGACTGTGCTGTAATGTTCTATGTTCTTATAATTGTTGGCACTAACTCAATTGTTAGAATTAACAGAACTCGAATTTTCAAAGAAAGTATATTAATTAGTGCCTATAATTTCCAAACAAATTCAAAAACTCAAGGATCTTACAACAGCTTTAACTGTTATTAAAACTGATTAATTTGTATTGATTATGGAACAGGGCATACAAGCTCTATAGAATGACAAGATCTGTTCTATCGTCACAGATATTGAATATAATGATCACTGGAATGAAGAAATTCAGCAATAGATCTTAAGATATGGGAGCAGAATTAGGCCATTTAGACCATTAGGTCTGCTTCGCCATTCAGTCATGGTTGATAATTTTTTATCCCCATTCTCCCACCTACTCCTTGTAACCTTTAACCCTCTTACCAATCAAAGAATCTATCAATCTCTGATTTAATGACTTGGCCACACAGCCCTGTGGCAATGAATCCCACAGATTCACCACCCTCTGGATGAAGAAATTCCTCATTGCAGATTTCAAGGGACGTCCCTTTATTCTGAGGCTGCGCCCTCGGATCCTGGACTCTCCCACTGATGGAAACGTCCTCTCCACATTCACTCCATCCAGGCCTTTCAGTATTCACATGACATGCGGCTTATGAGAAAGTTAAAGTGCTAATATATTTCAATTCTTATTAGATTTTTAATATTTTTATTACATTTTACCTCCTTAGTTTTAAAATATAATTTTAAAGAAACTAAATATCTGACCTGTTTATGAGCTTCTGTTGTGCAGGCCTTCTTATAGGGCCTAATTTCATCTGAACCAAATCCTGGTATCCACATATTCCACTGGCGTTCTGTACAAAGGAGAGTGTACACACATTCAGATATAAACAGTGATACCACCATGCAAACTGAGTGCCATTAAAAAACATTCTGGATGAAAAGTAAAATTGTACCTTTCATTAAGTCAATACCTCCTAAAAACAGCATAGGCTAACAACTCCTGAGAGATCAGTTTAACAATAACTAAATGGTCACTTAACAAAGGTACAGTTTAATTATTTTATCCATAACAACATTAAGGTTCTGCATTGATTTAGCATCACCAAATGTATTGTTTAAACATCAATGATTGCAAGAAGTCTACACGACATTAATGCATCACCCCAAATACCAAACTATTAATGATTCTAAGGGGTCACAATTGAGAACTCATCAGGGGTCTGGACATAAGTGCTTAGGAGGTCTGGACTGTAGAGCCACCACAGTAGATGTGGAATTTAAATTAATTAAATGAATTTGGAATTAAATAGATACAATCACTAATGGTGGTCTTGAAACCAGTGGATTGAAATAATTGCTCATCTGGTTGCTTTGTGGAATGAAATTTGCACTCTTTTTCCCTCTTTGGCCCCTGACTCCAGACACAAAGGAACGCATTTTAGACTTAACCACTCCCAAAATGGCGTTAAGGATGGACAAAAAATGTTGCCTTGCCAGCAACATTCACATCATGTCCGCAATAAAAAATAGAATTCCCCACTTAATGCTGACCAACCCAGTGCCAATTTCCAGCATTCTATCTTTATTATTCCATGAATAAAATTCCTATTTTACTTAAGTGCTCAGCGTTTGTGATTTTTCAATAAAAATGATAAAGATATTATTCCCAAATGGAATTGTTGAGACTAAACATTAAACTTGCATCCAAACATTACTATCCCAATGGTTACTATTTTGATGAAGAGATAACTATTCATATTGGAAGTTATGCTTCAGGTAACTATAAATAGGAATTTACTCCTAAATTAAAGTGCACTGAAGTAAATTTATCTGGTTAATATTGCATTAATATTCTTGCAAATAAATGGCTCACTGTATTTCCTAAATTGCAGCAGTGACCACAGATCCAAATATTTGATTGGCTGAGGAGAGTTGGGATGCCTCAAAGTCAAAGATTTTATTAAAGCTTTTCCTTCATGTGCAACTAGCAGCATGTGGTGGTTTGTTTAGGACAGCACCTTATAAAATAAAAATACTTATTCAAAACATACCAAGATGCAACTGAACATCCTTGACTTCCAGTGTGTTTGACTTCCGGTGACGTGCTAGTTGACAAGCAGCGCTCACTACACTTTCAATAAAATCATCAGCAATCTGCAAAAGCATCTGCATGCAAGAGAGAAAAAAGTATTGATTAAAGGCCCTTCATTTAGAGATATAATACAAGCATAGTCATTTTGGGCTTCATTTAGATCACTCATGTTCAGAATGAAGTATCTTTTGCAATGAACCAATTTGCTTAAAAGTTTCCTGACACTCTGGAGGATCAAAACTTGTGTGTCAGGATCAAAAACCATTCTTATTTTATACTTGATTTACAGAATATAAAGTGTTACTCTTCCTTTCTTGAGAGCAAATTAAACAGGCAGGCGATGGTATTACAGCACCCCTCCACTGCAGTGCTCAAACTAAAACAATGAAGAGTTAGTGTAGCAACAAACAATCTGCTGGAAGAACTCAGCGGGTTGAGCAGCATCTGTGGGAGGAAGGGAATTGTCAACATTTCAGCTCAAAACCCTGCATCAGACTCAACCCACTGAGTTCTTCCAGCAGATTGATTGTAGCTTCAGATTCCAGCATCTGCAGTCTCTCGTGTCTCCATGAGTTAGTGTAGCTTTTACTTAAAGATCAGCAAGAATTGGATTCACTCTAACATGCTCTGTGTGGGTGGAAGATGCTCTACACAATGCTTTGGGATGGGGATGACTGACAGCTCTTTGCATAAGATGTTCTTCATGTTTTATCAGTACAATTCCTTTGCCATGGCAATGAATGATGCTTACTCTTGATAAAACTTTGCTTGTCCATTTAATGGGATATATGACTCTTCTGGTCCAAGATGCTCCCTACTGCCTTCCTCATTTTCCAGCTATAAACGAGAGCATCCAAAGCTCTGCTGCCAATGTCCTAATTATCACCGTTCTGTTCACCCATCCCCTCCACACTTACTGAAACACATTGATCCCCAGGCAGGCAATGCCCCGACTTTAAAGCTCTCCCCTTTGTTTTCAGTTCAATCCACAGCCTGCCTTATCACATTCATCTCATCCAACCCTAAATCTAAATCTTCAGGGCAAAATCAAAACAAGGAAAAAGTAGGGCCCTTTAGGAACAACATGGCTAATCTGTGTGAGGAGCCAAAATGTCCTAAATGAATACTTTTCATCAGTATTCTTGAAGGAAACAGATTTTGTAGTTGGACAGCTATGGGCCAAGTGCTGGGTGATGGGGTTAATATGGAAGAGTGACATTGGGCCGAAAGGTCTGTCTCCATGCTGTATAATCCCACGAATCCAAATCCTACCCACTCCTATATATGTGTTCTCTTCCAATTTGATTCTGCCTCATCCTGAACTGCTCAGTCATTGCCAACTTTGTCTTTAGCTATCAAGAGCTCAAGTCCGGGAATTCCCTTCCCAAACATCTCTTTCTCCCCTTGAACTTGTGTAAAATGTGGCAACCCCTACAAGGTATGTGAATAGGACAAGCAACAGCACCACTCCTTAACCAGTCACAGTAAAGCAATAGGAGAAAATGTACATGCAAGGTGTGAATCCAATGTCACATCAGAAAGAGAAATAAAAAGGTGGAAAGACTGGATTAAATAGAGGGGGGGGGAGGTAAGATTGGATGAAGTAAGAAAGTGAGTGGGAGGAAAGGGAGAATGACAAATAATTACAAATGGTAGGTTAATTGACAACTGTAAATTACATTCAGTGTCGGTCAATGACAAAAAAAAACAATCAAGGGGGAGTTGACGGGCATATGTGAGAAGGGGCGAGACGTAGGAGGACAGGGAACTAAGGAGGGGGACGAACAGGACTGCTCTCCTGAGAGTCTGCACGGACCCGATTGGTTCAACTCCTCTGTGTTATGGGAATAAGACTTTGCAAAATGCCAAAAATTAAACGTTTAAAACTTGAAGGAATGCTGTTGCAATCGTTCACTTTCAGGGTTAGAGGGCTTGACACTTATAATTGAAATGTCTCTACAGAACGTTTGGCACATTTACTTAGTGTCCACCATGCTGTTCAAGCACTTGAAAGGGGTTTTCATAAAACTAACAGCAGAGGATGGATCTCTGACAGTGACTTTGAGTTGCTGATTTAATTACATCTTCAGCATTGCTACTACTTTGATGATGCACTTCCAGCTAATATGTATCAGAGCATTGCCATCCTGTCTCTCCCTGGCAAACAACATGGTTCGTGAATTAATTCAGGTTTTGCTGTCTGCGATCAGGTTTAGGCCAACAATTCAACATCAACATCCTGCTGTCATTTCCAAATAAAATAAATCGGATTTTGTCCACTCTCTCAATGAAAGTAAGTGTATCCTTCAAGTAGATTAAGAAGAATCTCAGTGAACTCCCTTTCTACAAGGTATGGAAGAGTAATTGAACAGCAACAAACCGCAGAGGGAGGAAATCTAAAAGAAAGACAGAAAATGCTTGAGATTGTCATCAGGTCAGGCAACATCTGTGGAGAGAGAAATTGAATTAATGATTCAGATTGATCATCAGAACACTCTGATGAAAATTCACCGACTTGAAAAGTGAACTGTTCCCTTTCCCTCTTGAGATGGGCCGAAGGGCCTGTTTCCGTGCTGTACTACTCTATGACTCTAAATACAAAACACATTAATATGGGAATAATAAAGAGAAAAAAACATTTAAGGCTTCAACTGATTATAACAAAGACTTCTGTCTTCTGAAATTGGGGAACAAGAGTTCTTAAGAATAAAAAAATAACAGATTTCTCCTGAGTATTTGGTAAAAAGGCCTCAATGGTATGATGAGTTAGAGTCCAGTTGTCAGCAACCCTTCTGTACTGTGTTCTGTGATCCGCAAGACTGTGGACTGAGAGTTAGGAAAAGATCTAAATAGCTCTATTTTTGACTGTAGTTCTTCCTCATGTTTACCTGTGGTACTAAGACCAATTAAAGTTACACATTAACATCCTAAGAAAGAGCAGAGAACTTGGTGGAGATTGGTTTTTTGAAAGGGAAATTGTGTTTGATAAATTACTGGAGTTCATTGAAGATATAACACACAGGATGGATAAAGGGGTACCAGACAATGTCCACTATTGGATTTCAAAAGGAAAGACATTCAAAAGGATGTCACATAAAAGGTTACTGCACAGGAAAAGAATGCATGGGGTTGGGGGAATGGATAGAGGTTTGGCTAACTAATGAAAACCAGAGAGCAGGGATAAGAGGGTCATTTTCAGTTTGGCAGGAGTTAGTGCCTCAACTACCTATATTCATGACATGGATGAAGGGACTAAATGCACTGCTGCCAAATTTGGTGATGCAAAAACTGGTGGGTTTAACAAGCAGTGGAGAAGGACACAAACAACCTGCAAATGCATATTGACAGTCGAGTAAGTTGGCAAGAAGTTTGAAGATGGAATACAATGTGGGAAAGTGTAAAGTTATCAACTTTGGAAGGAAGGATGAGGCAGCAAATTAACATTTAAATGGAGTGAGACTACAAAATGTTGTGGCGGCAAGGGATCTGGGGTCCTCCTGCTTGAAACACAAACCTTTGGCATCTTGGCATAACGAGTAATTAGGAAGGGTAATAGAAGAGGTACGGAGAATAAGAGAAGTCTGGTGAAGCTTTGGGGGTGGGGGATGATCTGCTTGCACTGGAGGGAGTACAAAGAAGGTTCACCAGTTTGAATTCTGGGATGGAGAACTTGACTTATGAGGAATGGCTGAACAAGTTAGATCTATACTCATTGGAATTTAGGAGAATGAAAGGTGATCTTATTCAAAGAATCACGATTCTGAGGTGCCTTGACAGTGTGGATGATGACAGGATGTTTCCCCTAGTGGGGTTAATCCAGAACCAAAGGACATAGCTTCAGAATACAGGGTCACCCATTTAAGATGTTGATAAGGAATTTGTCCTCTCAAAGGATCGAGTCTTTGGAACTCTTAACGCAAGGAGTCATTTAAAGCAGAGCCTGACAAACACTTAAAATTCAAGGAAGTCAAGGGGGCTGGGGAGAGTGTGGAAAGGTGGTGTTGAGGCCAAGATTAGATCAGCCATGTACTTATTGAATGGTGGAGCAGACTGGAGGGGCTGATGGTCCGCTCCTGTTCCTGTTTCTTATATTCTTAGATTGGGGATTGAACCTTTTGATCTGCAGGGTTGGTTACATGCCAATTTTCCCAATAAACCTGAACAAGATGAACCATAATATAACAGCAATTCACTCAATTATTACCAAATGTTTTCAACAAGATTACACAGTTACTCCATTCAAATAATAGCAAAGACAAATAAAAATCACTTCTTAATCTTACAATACACATTGACATCACTCTTCTATAATACAAACACATATACAGTACAACATTAAGTATCAGCTCCCTCTAGTGTGGAAGTTTTTAAAAAAAAGAGAAACATTTTTCAATCTAACATTGTCAGACCACATCACCAGAATAATTTTGTGGATATTGTAGGGTTCTTATGCCTCACTGTCTTTTATCAACTGATAACGACAGATAATACAGAACTTAATTAGGTTCTCAAAATTCACACTTTGGTTCCCAGCAAGGGTTTCTGGATTGTGTAGGAACAGGAGCCGTAGTACTACCTTCAATACTGTTCCAATAGCTAAGTACATAAGTGGGGGACTGAATCTTCATGATTTGTACGGTTTAACACTGTAAAGTGCATTCAAGCACTGTTCTACTAAAATAATCAAATGGTAGTTTTCTGGCCCCAAGTATCTTCTCATCTCCCTCTTTAATACACCAGTGGAAAATCTGCTGCTCAATTTGACATAAGTAGGGATTACGCAAGAGTCAAAAAAATGGAGAAATGACCGTTCTTTATAAATTATTGATCAGAAAACCTAGGTGAAGAGTTAAAGGGCGACAATACAAGATTATCAATAGGGGAAAAGACAAAGTGGGTGAAGATGTAGGGATCAAGTAATATGTTCCATTTTTAGGGCTTTTTAAATAATGGATAGAAGGGAGAAGAGCTCTGCAACGTTTCTGCTAGACAAAGATATGATGGGAAAAACAGCTTGTGACGGAATGATTGAGTTGGAAAGAATATTTCTCCCAGAATTGGCCATCTGAGGAACAAAAGGTTTCAATTTTTGTAAAAAAAAGCAATCTGTACAATGAATCAGTGTTTTGTATTTTTAAAGTTAAGAGCTTGTGTAAAGCTTACTTCCTCAACATCTTCATCAAGTTGTTCATTCGGATCAATTTCCCGTACCAGATCCTGGAGTTTCTTCTTGCTCAGGACCTGAAGATAGAATTAAAACAAAACAACATGCAGATAAATGATGCCAAAATGATGGACAGTAAACTGTATCTGGTGTGCTTTCTAGAAATAATGTCTACAAGCGAGGCCTCTCCTTTGTTTACAAAGTATGCAGTGTCTACAAAGGACATAACTTGTTCCAATATCTTCCTGAATCTGCAACTCACAATTGATCTACAATAATAAATGTACAAACCCATCTATTACAAGCCAGCAGAATACATCAGTGAACCCACTGGCATGTTGCTAATAACCTCAAATTCACAAATCTGTTTGTAACTTAAGTTTTCATTAACAGGATCTGTGACTAAAGTCACCTCCTCCTCCCCATCCCCAAACACTCCATCCCCTGCGGATTCAAAACAATCCAAATGATCGGATATCTGAACATTGAGCATTTCACGGTGTAAATGCTGTATCAAGAATTCTAGATTTTTGTCTGAAGTTGTTTTTTTTCTATTAGCATGGCACGTGTGTTGCTCACCACTGATATTTTTGCAGCAATAGTCCTGATTCTCTTTGAGTAACTGAACAGTTTTTTGCCAGATAAGGGCAGTGGATCTTCAAGGGCATTCCTTGTCTAAGCTGGCAAAATTTAGTGTAATCAATTGTTAATCCACGGTCCTCACAGGTAGATGCAAGTTTTCACTCATCTCTAGTTTGAATAAAGGATATATTTCTTGGCATCCTAGCTGATACTTATCCCTCACTCAACATCATTAAAACAGATTATTGTCAATATGACATTGCTTTTATGTGGGAGCTTCGTCTGCAAACAGGCTGCCCCACTTTCCCATATTACAACAGCGATCACACTTTACAAGTACTTTATTCCCCCCAGAGGACACACTGAAAGGTAAGTAAAAATCATTATATAAATACAGTACAAGCCATTTTTACAAGACTGGATAAATTTAACTAAGAAATACTGCTCCATGGGATAAGATTTATATCATTTCATCATTTCCCATTTTGTTTACTTTCACTCTTCAGCTTAATTCATTCCATTTGTTTCTTGCTAGTGTGTATCACGCACATTTACCAGGCATCAGCCAATAACTAACTTAAAGCAAGTGCTCCATGTAGATAATCAGGGTTTTGCAACTGTATCAGTGTAATAGATGAGATGATAACCCCTCTGCTTAATTAGAAACAAATTTCTTTGGTTTAGCATATATTACAAATGAACAAGAGTGTCTCTGGTCTACTCCTTTGTGCAAAGTATATTTTTCACAGAAAAGAATCATGGTGATTTTCAGTACAATAGACGAGGCTAAATTTGCTCAATTTATTGTTTTCATCTTTGGAGCTATACTTAACAAAATTAAAAGTGCACTGTAAAATACTGGTCCAAGAGTTCTTGGCATTCAATGTCAAGGATTTAATAGACCGTTGCCTAATTGGGAGACCTTTCCCAAGTTCTTTGACAGATAAGGAAGTGAAAATGTGATATTTCCTGTTCTTGCACCTCTACCACCACCAGTTGTCATCCAGCAGTATAAACATACTCTCCCAATCAGCTGTATTTTACAAAATATTATTTGTTCACATGTTGCAGGTACTTCTGGTGAAGTCAGCATTTATTGCCCATCTCCAATTATTCCCAAAACTTAACTCCTTGATAGGGTAAGCCGAAGGACATTGCGGAGTTTGGAGTTGTGTTTGGCCAGACCAATTAAGACCGGCAGATTCAAATTAGTGTAACCAATGTGTTTTCATGGCAACTTTGTTCCCTGACCATTACTATATATATTTTAAAACTTCTAGACTAAAATCAAATTCAGATCTCTATATTGTTAATTTAGGCATGTAAATGCCAGTCTGCTAATTTAGCCACCATATTACTGTACAAGTTCATCCTTATATCAAAATTCAATTCTAAGACAAATTACCATAAAATTTAAACTAAAAGGGAAACCAAATAATAATCAAATGTTAAAATTACTGTACCTGGTTGCCTTCTGGACTCATACGTCCTCCTGAGCCTGGTGTTCCAGGTATCTTCACCACAGCAGTACTATTAGCCATTGTATTTGGAGGCGGTGTACTTGATGGATCAGGCTTTATTGAGGGAAAGTTTGTCAAATTTATTAGAGTTGCAGGTCCAAACTGGTTCATAATATGTTGGGCTTTGGCCTTTAAATCATTAAGTTTCTCCAAATCCTGTTTCTGTTTTGGGGTGTGTGGGCCAGGACCAATTAGCTGTTCAAAACATAAAAAGTAAAATGTTATTTCTGGGGTGTAACATTTTGATAAGAGTTAAATGTAGCAAGCTCCAAATCTATTTTTTGAGATGTTAAGATAGTCAAGGTTCACAATAATTAAAAAAGTTATTTCTGGCATATACCTTCTGCTCAAAATCACATATCTCTAAATATAAATCAATGTTATATCTATTTAATATTCTAAGAAGCTTTTGTTCTCAAAGACCTGCTTTTAGAGTGAATTTTACAGCAATTTTAAACCAGTTGCACATTGCTGTGTATTATACTGTCACTTAACAGATCTTGTATACTGGCCTTTTCCTATGGTAACATAATTTATAATTTCTGCATGCGTTATATTATGCAAAATTAGCAAACAAAAAGCAACTTTGTTAAAAAAAAAGTGCTACAAAGTTGAAAAAGAATGATACAGGATGTATTTTGGGTCAATCTGCAGCATATATTTTCACAACCACTTATTTGGATATGCATTAAGTTCTCTAGTGAGCCTCCACCACTGCTGAACTGTTTTGCTCTCATTGGAAACAATGGCCAACTCTAATTCGAGACCTAGAAATGTAAAATCACTGTGTCTGTGCGGTTGATAGAGAGCAACAGAACTAGCTTTAGATTGTTTCTTGTTTAAATAACCATGAATAGTTTTTCAAAATAAAAGAAAACATGTTAACATTGCTTTAATAGGAGTGGCGCTGATGAAATGTGAATGCAAAACTTGTGCACTTTGAAACAGAAGCTGCACTTTTGAGCAAGCATCTTAACATTGACATCAACTAGACTGCAACACATTAAAAAAATCATTTCTTGATCTCAAGTGTTGCAAAATTGGCAATTCCCAAAGGGGTCTTTTGAATACAAGGCTATTTTTAATAACAAAGTTACCATAATTACCTCAAACCAACATATCCAATAAAAGTTGATCCAAGCCATTTGTTTTCAGTTGATGAAAATATATAAAACTTGGACAAACTTGGGTTGTTCTCTGGAGTGTTGAAGACTTGAGGGGGTGACATGACAGAGGTGTGTAAAATTATGAAAGGCAGAGATAGGGTAGATGGAGACTTTTTCTGGGGTAGAAATGTCAAATACTAGAAGACATGCATTTAAGGTGAGAAGGTGAGAGGGGGAAAGTTTAAAGGAGATGTGCGGGGCAAGTTTTTTTTATATATATGTATATACACACACACACACACACACATACACACACACACACACACACACACAAATTATTACAACGCAATTGTATTCCTTGTGTGTTTCAGACCACGGAGGTGGTTAACTGACAACTTGCTGCAACCACAGATATCAATCAGATAACAGCGAAGGGCAATTCTATTGCAAAGCATTCCAGTACAAAGCAGCAAAACTTCTGATAATCAATTCACTCTCTATGGACAAACAAACAAAGTTCATCTAAGGCAACTCATCATTTCTTTCACCCAATTTTCACCATGTAAATGTGCATGTCACCCAGTTTCCTGAATGGCTTGCTGACTTTAAGCAGAGGTGCAAAAGTGATGTGATATTAAAAATACATCTAGTACAACTATTAACCTGATCATCTTGGTGTTCAGAATGAGAGGAAAGGGGTGGGCCAGTGGGCGAAACCAAACCTTCCCAAGTTTGTTGCTCTTGTTTGTGAACTGCAAACGTGTTGGATTTATGTGGAGAGGGTACTCATGTCAAGGACAGAACTGTCTTTAGTTAATATATTGAAAACATTCTTCAGCATTGATCACAGACAAAAGGATGAGGAAGTGAAGGACACTGGAATAAATGATATGCACTACAGAAAGGTCTCAGCACCTGTCAATCAAAGAATAATCAGCAAGCAATCAATGATCTCTATGTCCAACTGTTACAGGCAAGGCAATACATAAACAAAAGTTAAGAGTATGCTTGTCAGAACCCAAAGCCTTAATGGAATACCACTACAACACATTCTGTTAGATGAAGGTTTGTTTAGCACAAGCAGATTAAAAAAAAACTAATTAAACAATGTACTGGGAGACAGCTGACAGATCTATGGGTTGGGCCATTTGTTAGTATCTATGTCATCAGTAGTGAGACCTAATTGGAAAATACTTAAACAGAATGATTTGGAATTATCAAAATTAACATAGGTTTTACAATAAAAACATTGAGAAGTCAGCCAAACGGCTCAAGGCTGCTTTGCCATTCATTTAAGACCATACATAATTGAGCAAAGGTGCCATGTGCTTTATATTTCTGATAGTGTGGCATCTTAACATATTGGGAGGTCATAAGCTCCAGGTTAATTTTTTTTTGCTTTGTCCTGTAGATAGATGGTTTTCTGATCTCTTCAGTAAAGCCTGCACTCAGCTATGACATCAGCGTAGATACGTTAATAAAATACTTGAATTGCTGAGTATGTCTACATCATACATTATGCAAAACACCAATTTATTGGGTTTTTCTTCCATACCAAGGAATCTTTAACTTCTAATTTCTCCCACTTAAATTTAAATGAATTTTAATTAATTCTGAGGCTAATCAAATCCAATTATCTTGTTAGACTGCAAGGAACTGTTCCTTTAAGTCAGGCTTTCGTACGTTCTTGCACAAGCACAAATCCAACCAGTAAAAATATATTTTCATATTCAGAAATAAATAAATTAACTCCACCCTATTTTGGTCAGCAGCTAAGAGCTGACAATGAATAAACATTTTAATTTTGTTGAGAACAAGAGTTATGTAAGAGTTGCCAACACCAATGAATGGAACACTTTGCAACTTTTTGGACTTAGTATCAAACTACCCTTTGGTTAGAAAGATAAAAAAGTAAAACTTCCTTGATTCTGATCCCTTCAATATACTTTCATTCAGAAGTGCCCAAGCTGTTATTGTCATGTGTCACATAAGTGATTACATGGAATTCATGTATAAAGTTCAAATTCACATTCTCATTACTGTGTATACATCTCAAGTCTAGGTACACTACAATTTACTGATCAATAAAAGTAAATCAACAGGCCAACAGAATACAAGTAAGGGCAAACTAAACAGGAAACAGAAGTATAACTGGAATAAAATTAATCGGCTTTATGGGCTGAAATGTCAGAGCTCAAGTTACCCATGATTCTGGGACATAATGTTGGACAAGACACTTTAATACATCTTAAAACTACTTCATAATGAAAATACATTTTTTGAACAAAAAACATATTTGTTGATGACACTTCATTGACCAATATGACAGAGATGGGGTGGTGTCTTTAAGTCACAACAATTGGTCTCTTGTGTAGCAAAAATAAGTCAATTTTCTCAGAAAACTGAGTATACTTAAAAGTACAGAGGATACATATACTACTTCTGATAAAGGCAGAATAATTTATCCAGAAAAATAAAGTGAGTGGAAGATGATTACATACTAATTATGTGAATAACTTCAGACAGGGGAATTACTCAATCATCTCCACTTCTCTTGGCCCATCACTTTGCTGTCACTAATATTTTATAAAAAAAACCACAATTCTGCTCCTCTACTCTGTGGATGACAGTTCAAACAAAAAAAACACCCTAAATGGGGTAATTTTCTGTTGCGAATGTGTTCCAAAAAAGTGGATTTGAAACTGTTCAAACTCATTACAGTTGCCAGATGGTAACAGCATGTCACCAGTCCAGGCTGGATTCAGGCTAGGTGAAAAGAGTGCCAGTTAGTGATTGAATGATTCAATGTTTTATTTAGGCGAGGTAGGCAAAATTTCACTTTAAGATCACTGATTAATGCACAATTGTCTATAAAGGTCACTATGTTTCTGAGTAATATTGTGAACTCCACTATATGGGTTTGCATTAAACTATTCACAAGCCTCATGTTGAGGTAAATTGTCTCTAGTTTAAAAGATTAATTAATGCTCCACTTTCTGTGTTCTCAAAAATCATACATGTCCCTTACCCAACCAAAGAATATTTCAAGTCCAAATGACTCCTCATCAATTAACATAATCCAGATTTTAAACTGAGGTTACCAGTAACAAACCCAGATATTAGTTTATCTTCATGTTCACTCATTTCACCGCATTAAAAAAAAATTAGAGAAAACAATTTAGGGAAAATTCAACACACTTGACAATATTTCACTTTAATTTTGTTTAAATATTACTCTTCCACTTCAATAACAAACTTCAATAACCCACTTGTTGGTATTCTATTTCAAATACAGAAAAATACTCATCCAATATTAGTAGCTATTATATAAAAGTAGAACAATTTTCAAATGCAATAACTTAGCAATTAAAACAATCAATAAACTATTTTGGATTTCACTCTTTCAGCATCATTACTTTATTTCAAGTTCTTGCAAATGTCAAGTTCTGTGCAATTTTAAAATCACACCAGTTTTCCAAAAATTTACTCATTGGATGAAAATATTATTATTTTAGATGCTGGGATTCAGGGCTCATTTTCCAGTCAGAGTAAAGAACCCAAGTAGTTCACCACACTCTAATGGTCTGCTGTGCCTAGGGTATATCATGGGGTTAAAAAAAAACTACATGCCATTTAATAGCACTATTATTCTTCACAGCAAAGAACAAAAAAAGGTACAGTTCTTCAGCATAGCTCATGACTGCTGCTGTTATAAATGCTAGCACTTCAGGCAAATTCCACCACTGATAGTGAAGACAATGGTACAGTTTTCATTTTGAATGTAATTGGGAAATTGGGCGTGAAGTGCACACAAATGGGGGCTGGTTTGGCAGCACTTCAGACAGATTCCACCAAAATAAGGAAGTTGCACGTGCAGCTGATTGTAAAGACTATGGTATAGTTTTCATTTTGAAAGTAATTCGGAAATTGGGCATAAAGTGCACATAAACGTTGGCTGGCTTGGTTGCAATTCAGGTTTTCCATTTAATTTTTCCGTAATCAAAAATGCAATATCAGTTTATGAATTTGTTAAATCAGGCAGCATACTAGAACACAACTGTTTTTCTATTTAAAAGGAACTCATTGATGTAGTCAAGTGCTGTATCTAAGTCCACTTATATTAATACAAATGGAAATTGACTTATACAAAAAATAAGCATTTAAGAGTCTCCAGTTATCCACATGCGAGTAACCAGATTTAGCATTCATTAGAAAGGACTTATTGAACATTTACTATTGTGGCTCTGTGACCAAGTATATCAGCACAATCTGAAGAGCTTTCTTTAACCAGCATTATTTAAATTGCTGTGGCTGAAATGATCTTGAATTTACATTAAAGATGGAAAGCTAGCAAATTTAACTCCTTTAGTCAAAATAGAAGGAAGATAGAAAGCTGAAAATTACTGGCCAGTCTTCCTTGTAGTTTGAATAATGCAGTTATATTTGCCAGTTTCCAATGTAATGGAACCTTCGCCAAATCTAGTGAATTTTGGAAAACAGAAATAACACATCAACCATCTATCTCATTCGACACTTCTTTTAAAGCCCTAGGATGAAATCTTTTATGCTAATTCAAGATTAGACAAGACAGGCAGTTTCAGTTGCACTGATCAGAGAAAACTCTTCAAATTGTGCTGATCTAAGTAAGCATATAACCACAATTATGCATATTTATAAGATTTTATATCTCAAATAGTATTTACTTTGCTATAAAATGGATGGGTGTGTAGCAAAGAAAATAGTAAATGTTCAATAAACCCTTTTCAATGATTTTTAAATCTGATCACTCATGATTGGGCCTATATTCGCTAGAATTTAAAAGCAAAGTTTTTAAATAATTTTAATAGAGGTAGATGAGACTTGATAAGCAAGAGGGGAAAAGTTAATGCATGAATGCACAGTTTAGGTTACAACCAAATGATCAGTGGTTTTATTAGGTGCAGATGGTTAACTTTACAATGTTGACACTGACATTATTTAATTTGGATGTATTTCGGGTAACAATAATTTTAATCACCAATGGCAAGTATAACAT
>JARFYF010000055.1:6415831-6427560 GCA_030265395.1 Rhina ancylostomus
CCCCCCCCCCCCCCAGTGTTTCTATACCATTCCTAACTTGCAATGGGATTTTTTTGGCCAATGTTTTTTAATGCTTTCCAAAAGGTGCAACGGTATCTTATAGAAGGCTTGAAATGATTCCAGATTCCATTCATACCCAGAGAGCCATTTCCAAAAAAAAGCCATCAGGGACTTTTAATGAAATCTCAGCAATCCAGACCAATACTAGCAAGGCTTGATGAGCATGTTATGTCAAAACTGAAGTGTTTCTTTAATAGCATTCAAGAGTGGCTTGCATCATGCATTGCCTTAGTAGACCACAGACTTTTACTCCAACTAAAATTCCAACAAACTATTGGCAGGCTGAGCTCTTTACTTCAATGGTAATGATCGCCAGGTGGAAAACAGCTGCCGTCATTTTGTAGCATATTGTGAACATCAGCTCATCAAGAGTTGGTGGCCATGGAGGATACTGGGAGAAAAGTTCAATAGAAATACTTAACTTAATCCACCATCTTAAAAAAAAACTGCAGTATTCACATGGCGGGATTCTTTTGAGCAAATTGAGATTTAAAATTTACTATTTTGTAATTTCTTTAAACTGACATTTGCCATTTTAATTCTCAGGGGAAAAGAAGTTGGCCAGTTAGGTGATCCAGAATTGATTGATAATACAAGGATTTTCTCTAAAGGCAACAGTGTGGGAGAATTACCGCCAAAGAAACATACAAATACAACCAGGCAGAGTAAAGAGTCATTCAAAGAGGAGCTATCCTAGAATAGCGTGCATCATAATTGGCCTAATATATATGTGAAATAATCAAATGTCACGATTACTTTGAATAACGTTGAAGAGATGGCCATTCAAGCCTGCTTTACTGTTCAATAAGACCATGGCTGATCATCCATCTCAATACCATATACCCACTCTAGTTGCGTCTAGAAATCTATCCACCTGCTTCTTAAATACGTCAGTGACTTGGCTTCCACTGGATTGTGGTAGAGAATTTTTATAGGCTCACACTTCTGTGTGAAAACATTTCTCACCCTAGTAAATTCTTATCCTGCATCTTGGGATTTGATGCCACTGTTGGAACAAACATCCTTGCCACAACCAGTCTGTCTCCTGGCAGGATTTTGTACATGTCAATGAAACCCCCTCTCACTCTAGAAAACACAGGGCCAGTGAATCCAATCTCTCCACATTCAACAACCTTGCCATCTCTGGAATCAGACTAGTGAACCTCTACTGTACTTCTTTTATGGCAAGTACATTTCTCCTTAGATGGGGATTCTAAACTCACTGTAGCATTGTATAGGTGTGGCAAGGCATCCTTGCTCTTGTGCTCAAACTTCTTGCATTGAAGAGTAATGTACCATCTTAATCACTGGATGCACCTGCATGTCTGCTTTTGGAGATTTGCGTACAAGAACACTCACGTCAGTATGTTCAATATTTCCCAACCAATCCAAATACTCTCCCTTTGCTTTTCCTACCAAAGTGGACAAATTCATATCCACTTAATACTCCACCCAACACATTTAACCATTCAACTTGTGTACTTGTTCTCCCCCTTCACATCAGGCAGAAGATGCAAAAGCCTGAAAGTACCACCAGGCTCAAGGACAGCTTCTATCCTGCTGTTATAAGACTATTGAATGCTTTCCTAGTACAAATAAGATGGACTCTCGACCTCAACCTACTTCGTTATGACCTGGCACCTTACTGTCTACTTGTACTGCACTCTCTGTAGCTGTTACACTTTATTCTGCACTCTTATAGTTTTACCTTGTACTACCTCAGTGCACTGTGTATTGAATTGATCTGTATGAACAGTATGCAAGGTTTTCACAGAACCTCAGGACATGTAGCAGTAAGAAACCAATTCCAATTGCCTTGAAGCTTTTAATTGCATCCTCCTTCAACTTCATCTAATTTCATGTTGTAAGCAAACTATTATATGTGCATAATGAGCAGGTGGGATGCAAGCAATGCTTTAAATATCCAGCCAGTCATCACCTGACATCCCAAGAAAGCCACATTTATTCCTACAATCCCCTGACTGCCAATCAATATACAGTGCCAAGATGATTCTTGAGAAAGCAAATGGTTTACAGCTATTCCTCCCAGAAGATGCAAATGAGAGAAAACAAAGGTCAGGAATACATTTGGAGCTGACACTCTCTATTGTTCCATGACCAACTTCAATACAATACACACAGTTACACTTTCTTAAACCATCTCCTCTTAAAGGGGATGATATGGGATTCGACCCTGTCCACTCCTTGGTCACCAGTTATATGAAGAACTATACATCCCTTGAACCAGTAACCTAAAAAATGATTAAACCTTTGAAATCTGATCCTGTCAACTTGCACGAGAGCTAAAAGGGAAAGCACAAATGCTGGTGAAAGAAACCAGCCTCCAAGTTCAAGGATCTAAGCATCAAAACCTTTCTACAAATCTGAGTGCAGGTTATGGAAAAGTTATTCAGACTAATAGCTCAGGAAACTGAACAAATGTAGAAAAACAAAGTATCTGGGAAGTTGGACAGTTAAGAAAGGAACTAGATTTGGGAGCAATGTTGAAAAACAATGAAAGCCTCATGTCAATAATACTTTAACCAATTTGAGGTCCTTTGGATTAAGTTACTTTTGCCATTATACCATAGTATCAGCAAATGGAATCAACGTATGTAAAACACATTGAAATTTAGCTCAAAAGACGGATTCATAATTGGCTCAATGGCAGGAAGCAGAGGGTGATGGCAGAAGGTTGTTTCCACGGACTGGACGCTGTGACTAGGTGTGCCACAGGAATCAGTACTGGGACCTTTCTTGTTCATTATTTATATAAACGATTTAGATAAGAATGTAAAAGGCATTGTTGGTAAGTTTGCAGAAGATATTAAAACAGGTGGTATTACTGACAGTGGAGACTATCAAAAATTACAGGGGGACCTTGAGCAGCTAGGTAGATGGACCAAGGATTGTCAAATGACTTCCAATTCAGTTAAGAGTAAGAAGTTGCATTTTGATGAGTCAAACCAGGTAGAACTTGTACGCTGAATGGTAGGGCCCTGGGGATTGTTGTGGTACAGAGGGACCTCAACATAGCTCATAGTACAAGTACATAGTTCACTGAAAGTGGCACCACAGGCAGGCGGGGTGGTGAAGACAGCATTTGGCACACTGGCCTTCAACAGTCAGGGTGCTGGGTATAGGAGTTGGGACGTTATGCTGCAGATGTACCAGATATTGGTGAGACTACACTATAGTAGTTTGTACAATTTTGGTCACTGCTAGATGTCATTAAGCAAGATTAAGATTTACGAGGACTCAAGGGCCAGAGTAATAGGGAGGGGCTGGGAATGCTAGGACTTTAGTCTCTATGTTCCTCAGAGGTGTACAAAATCACGATGGGCACAGACAATGCAAATGCATTCAGGCTTTTCCCCAGGGTTGGGGAATTAAGAACTAGAAGGCATAGGTTTAAGGCAAGGATGGGAGAGATTTAATAGGAACTTTAGGGGCAACTTCTTCACACAGAGGGTGATGCGTGTATGGGATGAGCTGCCAGAGAAAGTAGTTGAGACAGGTACAATAACATTTAAAAGACATTTGGATAAAGTACATGGATAGAAAAGGTTTAGAGAAATACCCAAACACAGGCAAATGGGACTAGTTTAGGTGGGCACCTTTGTTGGCATGGATGAGTTGCACTGAAAGGCCCATTTCCATGCTGTATTACTAACTCTAAACTAATGCCGCCAGTCCAAGATCCCCCATTGTTAATGAATGAATGAATGAATATCAGTCAATAGTTGACTCCATTTACATCTGGAAAATGTGTCACCTGGTCTCACTGCATTCTTTTGAGGTTACAAGGGACTTGGTATGCCTCAAAAGAAAATAAACTGCAATTTCAGAGCATTTTGTAAGTGCAGCTTTCAATTAGAGTCCAAGATGTAAGATCACTACAATGTGTGTGTGTGTGTGTGTGTGTGTGTGTGTGTGTGTGTGTGTGTGTGTGTGTGTGTGTGTTATATAGATAGATAGTTAAAGCCCAAAACATCAAGCTTAAGGAGCAAAATTTAAATTTAAGTGCATTGAGTAAAGTTGGGAAATTATGTTGTGACCATACAAGATGTTGGTGAGGCCACATTTGGAGTATTATGTTCAGTTTTGGTCAGTGTTTTAGGAAGGATGTGATTAAACTGGAAAGTGGACAAAAAAGATTTACAAGGGTGTTGCCAGGACTCAAGGTACTTGGTTAAATGGGAGAGATTAGACAGAATGGGCCTTTACTCCTTGGAGTGTAGGAGCCTTAGGGATGATCTCATTGAGGTATTAAAAAATCACAAGGGCCATAGATAGGGTAAGTGGTCTTTTTCCCCCTAGGATTAAGGAATTGACAACTAGACAGACATATGGAATCAGCTGCCAGAGGAAGTGGTACATTAGATACATTTTAGTATCTGGACAGGAATATGAATGACAAGAGTTTAGAGGGATATGGGTCAAGTGCTGGGATATGGGATTAGTTTGGTTGGCATGGACACGTGGGGCTGAAGGGCCTTTTTTCCTTGATGTGGAACTGAGATTTAAGCAGACTAGTTTGAGTAAATTAGTATTTTGCCTGTTTTAAAAGTGAAAATCTTTCTGCTCTGCAACCTGGAAATGGGTTGCGCCTCATGTTGTGGTTGTCACTGATCAGTTAAGCAAGGTCATGTTTTGAGAAAATCCCCAACGGAGAGACATCGTCAAAAGCTGAGGAAGTACAAGAGTCAATGTTTCACCTCAAGCAGAAGGCAACAAGGCACATCACACCAGTCATGGAATTTCTGAGCAAGCCGTAATCGCCACTGATAAATACAAGATTAAGTTAATTTAAGAACACAGTAATGACTTGCTGCAGGCATTCCCAGGAGACTACTAACTGCCAGACTAAAGGACGCAACTGTGTATTTTGGGCTCAAGTCGGACATACAACTACAATGTTGGAAACTTACCAACAGTTAAAAACAGAATGTGACAAATCGAGGTTGCAATGCAACTTCTGAACTATTTAAAAACTCTACAAAGCAGAATCTCTAATGTTGAAATGTTACAGCAGTTACTGTGGTGATAAAATACCACTAATCTTCAAGGCACAATCTTGATGTCCATGGTTGCCAAAATTAGTCTTGATGCCTTGGGAAGTTGATAGATTCCACTTAACATCAGAATGAGGGGCACTGCTCAGTTTCCTGCATATCATACCCAAAGTATGTAAATTTCCCCACACTTGATTAGGAAGGTGGAAGCTTCCAAGAAATTTAAAATACTTCCATACTAGCCAATCCACTGTGGCATTGGTCAAAAGGATGATTTGGATTAGAAATAACTGGGGAGGTTGTGCAGAAATTGTCCCATTCAGCTATAGGCACATATTCACATTTGTTATAAACAAAGCAATGCATTCCTACAGTAAAACTCAGATTATCTAATTATTTGGAATTCCTGATGGTTTGGCATGTGGCTCAGATTCCTCTGCTTCCTTTCACTCACAGATGGTGCACTCCCCTTGAAATTCACCTGGTTCCATTTCTCACTCTCCCTTGAGATTTACCAGGGACTTGTTACCCCGCGCTTCTTCATAAACTTACCAGACTCATTGGAAAATTTAATTCAGTGTAACATCTAATTAAAAGTGTGCTGGAGTATTAATAGGAATAACATCCAACAATCCAGAAATTCTAGTTTGGCACCAAATTCCCAAGAATGCCAGATTTAAGAATTTTACTGTAAATGGTTTAAAAACATTCAGGGGTCAAACAAATATTTTCTAGGTGTTAAACAGAGCACCAGAATTCTGGGGATAAGGTTTTCTATTCATTGCTTAGGCGTGGACATCTCTGGCAATACCAGCAGGTATTACCCATCCTTTATCACCCCAAAACTGAGGGAATAGTTAAGTCAGTTACCTTGGTAGGTCTGGCTTCATGTGTAGGCCACAGCAGGTAATAATGATGGCAAATTCCTTCACTGAAAACATTGGTTCACCAATGGGCACTTACTACCTTGATCGGTTACTGAAACAAGCTTTAGTTCAGGATTTACTGACCTTTCCCCCAGCTTTATGCTGATAATTTTGCAGGAGTTTGAGGGGCGTTCTCAAGGAAACCTGCAAATTACTTTCAGGGTAGACACAGGGATGAGACTTCCTCTAGAACTTGGAGTCACAGCCTCAAATTAAGAGGCACTCATGACAAGAAAAATGTTGACACCCAGGGGCTTTTGATTTGTTGGAATTCTCTACCCCAAAGAGTAGTAGAAGTTCAGTCTCTGGCTGCATTGACAATTCTATAGGTTTTAAGCATGCTGTGGGAACTAAGGGGCACAATACCAGCACAGGAGAGTGGCACAAAAGGGACACGAAGTCAGTACAGGAAGGTGACACGAGGGACAGATTAGCCATAATTAAACAATAGGGCAGGTACAGAAGCCAACTGGCCTCATCCTGCTCTGATTATTACGAGTTGCCATGATTGAAGTTACTGAACTCTGCTAACTTCAAATTCACATTATGCATCCTACAATTGTTACTTTGATTTCCTCATAACATTTTCAGTCAAGGGTAGTGCACAAGTATATCTCCCAAATATTATATCCATTACCAAAAGGCTAATGAGAAGAGCACTAGGCTTGTCAGACCTCATTTGTCCATTTTCCAAAATGTCACCCCTTTATTGAACAGGGTAGAAATCAGTCTGTACTGGCAGCATCCAACAAACATTAATTTTAGTCAAATGTTCCCAAATATTCATCATTCTATTTAATAACACTTACATTCTATTGGAGACATTGATGCTTTGAATGGAGATTATTCTCTGTAAAAGCCCATGCACAAGGCATTGCAAAAACGGCAACTTTGATGCTTGCATTAACAATTCAATTTTTAAAATAGTTGCATGGCACAAGTTGGGTTCAAAGGAGATCCTGTGCTTGTATCATGAGAAATTATATCTCGACCTGGATTTCAAGGCATTGGTTTTTGACAATCTTCCTTAAATCCAAACTGGAGAGATGGCTTGCATTCATGTTGTAGTTGAACAGCAGATACTATAGCTATGATCTCATATAAGTACATTGGCTGCATGAAATCATGAACATGGAATTGAAACAAACACTAATTGGAATCAAAACCACAAATGTACTTATATTCAGTACAAATTTTGCCATGTTATCTCATTTTTAAAAATTAGATGACATGCAATCTTGCCCCCACGAAAGACAACTTTGCAAAGTATTAGCATATAAATAGCTTGTCACAGGGACACAGATACAGATTCTGATTCTCCTATGCTTAGTCAACCTGAATTACTGGTTGATTGCCCAAATCGAAGAACAAATGGAGTCTCAGAACATTTAAAAACAAAAGTGCATGGATATTTTTCCACTCATTTATAAATGTTAGTATCACAAGATGAACACAGGTGGAAACACTAGTGTGCAAGTATGAATCAGTGTGTGTGGAGAACATACTGCACACCAACAGGCATTTAACTGAAAAGCAATAACTACGGGAAAGTGCTAATGTTTTTGCCAAGTAGATGATTCCTTGCAATGGAAAGTGCCTCAATTTCAAATATTTTTGTGACGAAAGTTAAAATGGCAAATCACTTCTGGTGCATTATACAAAATGCTATTAGTGTCACCTTTGTATTTTTGCAGCTAAGTTTACTTGTGAAACTCACTTGACATACAATTTAGGAGAATGAGATTTTGTAATTAAAAATTCCTTGCATAATGATAGCAAATTCAGTTCATAACTATATGAAAACATTTTGCTGGCATAATTTTGTGACCTGGATGTACAAATTTCAATGGGAAGTTTAATGCTATTCCTTTGATTTTCTCTATTCACCATAACACTGCACATGCCCATTCAATTTGATTTCCTGCTTGGATAGAATTCATGCTATTCTAGATTTACTTAGTTACTCAAGCAGGCCCAAAGTGTCAAGGTACAAATGAAAAAGCCTCCATGTAGACATTTCATTTTAAAACAGAACTGCAACGATTGAGGACAACTAGATTTAATATTCAAAAAAATAATTGTGAAAACTTCATGCAATTTATTTGCACATATGTGCATTGGTGGTGCTGGGGGCAGGGGAAGGAGAAAGTTGGAAAAGGACAACCACCTCTAATTTCAGTTTTAAACACTGTGAATGGAAAATTCCCACACTAAAATTTATTACATGGGGTGATTGGTTACTGAATAAGTACCAATTAAACCATCCCCCAAAGCAGCACACGAACACTTAAAAACTGAGGTGGCTGTCTGTTTCAAAATGTAAGCGCTATGAAGCTTGAAAACAGTTATTCAATCAATACCATAGCACAGTGGGTTACAGAACACCTAAACAGCTAATCACCTTGTCCAGTAATGCAGAAAAATAGTCATTAATATCACCGATTATAATTATACTCCAAATAATGATTAAGAGTCTTGTTTGCATTTAGAACAAAAACTGCTTTGAGCTCAACACTGATATAGGCAGACATTCCAGTTTTAAGTCATTTTATTGCACACATACAAGAGAGCTCCTTTTGGTAGAAGTTACATACAAGTGAATTTCAAATTTATCTATAAATACTACTTATATACAGCTTCAAACAATATCATTTATGCATAGTCTATCTTAAAGTGAATTTGCAGACATATACTGACTGCAATGTGATTCCCTAAACATTAATGTACTGTATTAGATCTTCAGTGTTCTGTCCCTCCCAATTTACATTACATAAAACACTGGGAAACAGGTATAATATACAGTATAATATACTTCACACTCAGTAGTCCATGGACTGCTTTACTATCTGACTATTGCCAACTCTCCCCTTCACCCCAACTCTTTCCGGAAAAAAAGACAAGATTGATTTCAGCATAAAAATTATCAGATCTTTATTCCCATTGGCCTGTGCCAGGCCCCTACCCCCTCCCCAAATCATTGCTTGTGTGCCTCTATTAACAAAACACCTTCTGCATTAGTTAAAAAGAAGAAAGAAAGCACAGAGGCCAGGTCCAACATTAGTACACAGAGAAGGTGCTTTAGCTGGTAGGCAATAGACAAGACTAGACAGATACCTCAAAAGAAATGTTACTTTGTTCCCGACCTTGAAGGGATGATGCATACATCACCCCCCAGGTTCTTCTTCAACACTCAGTGTTGTTGTTTATATTGTTGTGCAGTGCAAGTCAGTCAACAAGACGATATAGCACATAACTTGGAGCAATTTTCAGCTAGTGTTATTTTGTGTGCGTGTATGTATGTATGTATGTACTCAAGAGTAATTCATACTCTTCAAAAGGTTAGTCCAGTGAACCAGACTGTTCATCAAGGGTTAAACAAACTATTCAGCAGTTAGTAGATTTGTACTATAACGTTTATTAAAATAAATGCCAGGGTTAATAGAAACAGCAAACACCATGAAATAAAATGCAAGCATGTAAAAACATTTTTAACAAGAAACTTATTAAATGGATAATGAGTTAACAAGTCAGAAAAGGCAACACTCCCAATGATAGAGATTATGATTACGATAAATCTGCAATGGTTTCTGGCTATCAAAACCACTGTGGCCTCAAATCTGGAAGAAAATAATTGTAAATGGTATACAATATACATACAAAATGAAGATAGAAAAATACATTATAAACTTGTAACAATGGTGGTAATTACAATACTATACATGTGTGTAGGCAATATATTAAATATTGTACACAGCATATGTAATTGCTTTGCATTCAACCAACCATTACGTAACAGCAGTGTCTTCGAGCTATTTCCTTAATGTAACTGAGGGAATACATAATACTGTCAAAAACTTTCAATGTTTTGTTTACAAAAAATAACACTGACAAAATATTGAGTTCATACAACTGATGTAAACTCAGTGAGAGTTGACAGAAGTAAAACATTGAAGGGCAGCAAATAAACATTTCAAATTTGTTCTTATGCACTTTGTTCTAAAGTCAAGCACTGCAGCATTGTAGTAGTTTACTGATAAGAGCTGGTTTTCTGCCTCTAATCAATCGGGCAAAACTAAGCCAAAATGGCCTTCATTTTGTAAGTGACCATTAGAAACATTCTTGGATTTTTACGCAAAAAAAGCTTTGATTTTATGGAGGAATAATGGCACAATGAGAAAAATCAAAGTATGAACAACTTAGGAAGACACAAATGGTGGCACAAAATATAAGCTGGTTGAGAAACTATTTCACACTTGTTGCATAGAATCAATGAACTGAACAGGCCTAATCTCATGTAAATTTGAGTAGCTTCACACAACTGTCCTTGCTGTTCTATCTTTTCGAATACTTTTGCCAATTAAGACCACTTCCCTTCTCTCTAATGATGGAGTGACATGCATCAGAATTAAGTCAAACAATATGTTGTTAGACACTTACAAAATGACCAGGCATGTATAAGGCACTATTTTCCTTCCTTTATGCTCTTCTCTTCTCACCCACAACCCTGCAAAATCCTAGATATACTGTTTTGGTCTTCAGTTTTTCTTATTACCATAACCATCCAGTATCACTTCCATTACAATTTTTTTAAATCATTTTTTGTATTTTGTTACTGCAAGTAAGTATAAAAAGCTAAATTGTCAAAAATATATATTTCTTCACCAGCACCCTGTAAAAGTATCTAGTTTTTTCCTCTGTGGTTTAAATGCACTGTACTTATCTACACTTTTATAACATATATAGTAAATAGAATAGGCAAGCATGGCTTTCACATCCTTCTGAAAGAAGTGTCCATTTACGAAGAGAGTTAGAAACAGATTTTTTGCATCCAGAAACGTGACACATTATGAATGTACCTCCATGTCAAGATATACATGAACAGTAAGAATGCCACTGGTTTTCCCCAAGCTGAGCTTGAATGCAAGCTAGTACATTAGATAAATGTAGGAAGCTCAGCTCAGTTAAATAAAAACAGTAAACTTGCGGGGCAGGGGAGAAAGGAGAAGGGAAGAGAACATTGCCAGGCACCTTTCATCTACTGTGCACAACAGTAATTGAAGATGACAGAGCTAAACTTTTGGCCTCTTATATTGGATGCTTAATGCAAAAGAATAAAGTTTGTGAAAGTCAATCAAGCAATTTTATTAACAGTTCAACAATCATACTGCACAGTTAGCAAAAAAGCTACTTCTGACACAAGATGCTTTAACAATGGGAAAGGCAAAGCTACCTCAATATGTGTATTCTGGCATTTTTGAAACTATGGTTAGACTGTGGTTTGGTCTAACTAGGCTGCAGATTCCCAAGATCAGATTGAAGAATCAAGTTTAAATCCTGAATAGATCTGAACATCAATACCCTTGGAAGATGGCAAATGGTGAAATGTTTGAGAAGGTTTATTGATCATTAGGTAGGACACCAAGGTGGCGTATTTCATGTGGCAGAAAGTGAAGTCTGTGCTACAAGCGTGCTAACTGGCAGATAGCCATTCAACTATGGCTGTGGGGAAGGGGTGCCTCTGATTGCACTCTACTGAACTACAAAAACAAAAAATGGGAGAAATCACCCCATAAAGTCAGTTGTTCACCAAATGCATCAGGTAATTCTGATGTTTTCACTATGCTTTGCTCAACAGCTTCAATATCTTGTAATGTTTTGTGGCTTGCAATACTGAATACCATTTTCATTCTAACGTGGCTCCAAGAACAGCCAGAAATGGGCTTGAGTG
>JARFYF010000055.1:6456753-6473411 GCA_030265395.1 Rhina ancylostomus
TTTTGAGTATTCAACATTGCAATTTGGAGATGGAATGAAATTAAACTTTGAGACTTCTGTATGCAAGAATATTGGGAGTAAATTGGCTGCAGCTGCAGCTTTTGCTCATTGAACTTAAGGGATACCAAAAAAGGTCTTAATGCCTACATACAGCACATTTTCCCAGTTTCAACAAGCCAAGGGTCAGGAGTTCAAGTGAAAACACTCACTCCTCATTATCCATAAGGGATACGTTTTGGACTTCCTGCAGATAAAGAAATTATGTACCACTAATGTCCTCTCCCATGTACCCCAATAAAAATATTTGCCTTTAAATGATACAAAAGCAGCAACATACATTAAAAATGTTTAAATACCCAGAGAAAAAAATGTCAGTTAACACAATACAGTATCAAAAATGCAAACATTTTAATAATCTGATGTGCAACAGAGGGGAGATGTGGCATTCAAATCCTGGCAGAAAGGCAGAGGGAGAGGGGCTAGGAACAAAATGGCAGCAAGGAGGCACGGGATTAAAATTCTTCCATTTGCTTTGACAGTAGACCCATGCAGGGAAGAATACATTTACACATGTGCCTGCTCTTTGAGACTTCCAACTCTGGTTGGCACAGCTCAGAACTTTATAAATATCATTCAAGATGGGGTTGGGATCTGTGAATAGCATATCAGCAGATAACAGATAAAGGACCAAGCACATCTCTCAATGGCTTCAGCAAAGCTCAAAATTCAAAACAAGTCAACTTGATTCGCACATCATGTACCATTCTAAATATTCCAGATAAGCTAGGATGTAGTTCAAGTCTTGCTGTGTATGGGCACAGACTGCCATTGATTAAGTCACTTAAGATGTCTGTGATCAGACATCCAAGTATAACTAAAGCTAACTGATGCAACACTCAGTAGATGAAGCAATGCTAGGAAAACACAAGTCCACCTAACATCTAGCACACCAAATTGCCAATTACAAAAAATGCTAGAACACAACTGCATGGCTCCAGAGTTAAAGCAAAGTGTCTCAAAATTCTTGTACAATGTTTTAGACTTGAAAAGACAAAATCAGCAATTCACTCATTCCCATTTACAGTGCTTGCTGATGTCTAAAGCAGAGGTGTTTAAGATACCCATCACCACCATTTGGATGCAACTTCACAACCAAATGTACTACAGCAATAGCAATAATGCAGAATCCAGAAACTATTATTTATAACCTTATGCAGCATGGGCAAGCCAATTACATTTTTAATCAAAAAAATGCAGCCTCTCTGATGATAATCAGCAGAAACAGCTAAGAAACTTACTGCAGGCACCAGAAGTTTCTTAACTTCTTCTACAGCTCTTCGTAACTTCAGTTCTGCTCTGTCTTGAGTATCTTCAACAGTTATTAATACGTGGAGCTCTTCATTCAGGTGCTCCCAGTTGGGTTTGCCTCTGTTCTGTTCTTCCTGCAAAGACAAGAAAACAATTATAAAAGAATGTACAGCAGAGAAATAATATTGGATCCAACTGGAGTTTGTGCCCACACAAGCCTCTTCCACTGATGGACTTCATTTGACCCTGCCCCCACCTCTAATCCCTTCTGAGGTACACAATAAAGGCTCCCTATCATTAAGCTCTTATTCTGAATCCATCAGCCAGAAAAACCAGAAGGAAGCAAATTACAGGCAGAACATTAAGGGAATACACAGCATTCATGTAGCACTTTAACCAGCGCAAAGTCACAGATAAAGCATTTTTCTTAAAAAATGCAATCAGCTTTGAATTGATTCTTAAAAAATGCAATCAGCCGATTATCCAGAACAAACATCTTGATGTAATTTAATAAAAGAGCACTCCAGAGATTTTACCAAGTTATCCTAAGTGCCTAGAATCCCTTCCATTTGATCACCAAGCTAAAACCAAATTGTAAGATTTCACTGCTTCTTGTGTCAAAAGTACATCAGTGAAATTACCTAGTTACAAACATAGCCCTCCACCAGTAGGTAAAGAAGAACGTTCAAAGTATCTCAGGTTTTCCTTTACTTGCAACAGCCAAACACTACATTCTGCTCCAACATGACTAAGCTGTTATTATTTAAAAATTCAAATTCCAAAGACCATCCCACCATGGAAAGAAAGTACATTTAAAAACCATGTACAGCACTCCAGAACTGTAGCAACACAATAGGGAGCCGATTCCATTCACTGCTACACAAAGGCAAATTGCAAACCCACATCTCAACTAGGATGCTCTTACTTCAGGAAATCAGCACAAGATAGGCTTCTTTCAGGATGTTCTTTTCCTTTCATTAAATAGCCTGATCTTTCACCATAGTTACCCGACTGCTAAGTTTTTCTACAACATTCTAAAGTTCGGAATACAGGATACAAGAGGTAGTTTCCTCCCAGAGATTGGCTATACAAGTATAACTTGTGCACTGTTTCTTGTAAAAACACATGCTAGTTTTAAAAAGGGGATCATTTAGGATTACTGGTTTTAAATAAAGCAATAATCAATACCTCGTGTAACTGCAAACATCCACAGATACAGCAAGAACAACATGGAAAGTGCTCAAACTCAAAAGGAATATTGGGAGGAGATTTACATGTGGGCAAAAATAAACAGACCAAATACATCAACATCCAAATGTCATTCCAAATTCTTACTGGAATGTAAATACCAGGCAGAAATGAGAATGCCACAAATCAAATTAACAGCCAGTTCAATACTACTACATTTGAGGACATGGCACAGGTCATTTTGTTCCCCTACATGTGTTGCTCCTTTTGCTCCAGTCTCTTATTTAACTTTTCCACATCACCCACCACCACCAGCTGTATGCTGATGAATAGTGGGAAAGAGTTGAGAGCAAGCTGAAGGTATTCAGGCAATATCTAATTGAAAAATTAAGATTTACACCTTTAATTTCCATAAATGCTTGGCATCATCTGAAGTAATTCACTGAACAAATCGATATCTGGGGTTCTGCTGTACCAAACCTCAAAGCTGGAGAGAGTGTGACAACACTAACAAAATCACCTAAACAAAATTGTTTTTTAAAAAAATCTATCTTATGGCTATGCAGGACTGAAAGCCAGAATCATTTAGCCACTCCATGGTTTAATAGAATGCACATTCACCAACTGTAGATGCTCCACAGCTGTCCCAAACTATTCAAGTGCAACCACATAGTAAATTGAATCTTAAACTCCTTACACAAGCTAACAAATTTCAAAATTACACCACTTACATACTCACCGACCAACCCAGCACTTCAGTTTTATATTTATGCTAATTCATTGACAAAAGCTAAACAAGTTCTTAGGCTCAGACATGTTGCAATTAATTCTACAGCCATTATGCTGCTAACTTGCAGGAGATACAACTACTCACAGTAAGCAGATATTAAGTCATTTGATCAGCTGCTTCATCAGCTGTTTTAATCAATTGTCCCTAGCTGCAACTAATGTGAAATTCTTCACCATTCCCATCTATGGGGTTCTATATCAGCTTGAGTGCATCTACTACAATAACCAAAAAAACAACCAATTGGAAACAAATACATCCAAGTTCAAATCTGATTTTTTTAATAACTCAAGCAGTACACAATCGAGCTACTGATTATTACTGCCTTAACTGATTGATCATCAGCCAATTTAAATTCACTATTAATATGCACCAAGTATTTACTGCATGCGAGGGTAACAATAAAAAGCCACTTCAAAATGTTACACATGAGCAAAATCAATCTGGAACCAATGAGACTAGATCACGTACTTGGGGAAAGAGGAAAGAAAACTTAGCAACAAAGGCTCCTAACACTCAAATTTCATCTTCAATCCATACTTTTATAGATGGGCTAAATGTGCCAGGATGAAAAACAAGACAGTAGATCGGCCAAGAATTATACATGTCTGGCATTATTCTCTGGTCTGAATAGAAAAAAGGCAGGCATGGCCAAAAGGCATCCAATGAGTTATGCTGTTTTACCTCTCTAGTGAAGCTCTATATGTAGTTACAAGATTGGTAGTGGCCAGCAATTCTGTTGGCTAAGTAACCTTAATTATGACCATTCTATTTTCTACAATTCTCCCCCACCACCAATACCACTGTTTCTTGATTGCCACTTGCAGCATCTAAAAGATTAGTCATGGAATGAGAACACAAAATGGTTTCTTTGGAAGAGGTCTCTTAGCATATTAAAAAAATGTACTGAACTGCTAACTGATCCTACTACAGTACTTCACTTGCCAGAAATTCTTTTGTACCTGGGCTGTGAATGGTGCCAAATTAATGCAAGTTTTGTTCTGCATACCTATACATCAGTTCAGCCTTCTAAGCATGGAAATGATGCAAATGAGCAAAATCAATCTGGAATCATTTGAGATTAGATAATTTAGGGACAGGGTCCCACCCATCCCACTTTAAAAGTAGGTCCTGCAACAGCAAAATTTGACAATTAGTCAATAATCTTTGGATTTACAGAAAAAAAATTTCAAAAAACTGCCCATTTAAGGAAATGGTATTTTATATAAGTGTATTCCCTTATTGATGGGACACTGCCAAGGCCAGCACTTATGACTCACCGGCCATTGCCCTAAAACTTATTTTATGGCCCATTTCAAACTGCTGTGTTAAAATTTGAACATACATCAGTATATTAGCCCAGATCCAATTCAACTTGGATTAGTTAAGTAATCCAAGGTGGATGCAATCCCAGTGGAAATATGGCTATAAATTAATTTGGACTTTTGAAAGTCATTAAGATGAACACAAAACTGCATTTGTGCACTATTTCTTTAAAAATTTTAAAAAGCACAGATTTGTTTCAAGAATATCAATAGTGAATGGTCAACCCTTGTTTTTTTTGAAGAAAGCATTTCGCAGGTACACTTTTTCCAGAGCTTGTTACACTTTTACAATAGTTACTGGTTACTTGAAATTCATAAATTAGATGCATGCATTTCAACCACCCCCTTCCCCAAAAAAACTACATACAGATTTACAAAACACAAGTTTCCTTGAGATTCAAATCTGCAGGAAAATAATCCTTCATCATAATCCTGGGATTACAATGGCCTATTGTAATTTTATCAGCAGACAAACACCTTGATGTCATCCACAGAGTATTAACCACTCTGGCAGGGTCTTTAATCTTACCTTCTTTTTATCCCGCATTGAACTTTTCCCTCTCACCATGATCTTGCAACCAGTCTCTGCTTCCAGTTGTTTTGCAGTGAGCCCTCTTGGGCCAAGGATTCTGCCAACAAAGTTAAACTGAAAAAGAAAGGGAACATGTCAGAATCCAAGAATGCAATTAAGTTAACTGCTGCAGTACCTCACACTTCAGACAAATATACAGTGCTTTTCACTTTAGGTATCCTGGCAAAACACTAAATTCTTATTTGCAAATATCTTGTAAACAAGTACTCATTTGCCAAAAGCACTTATCACTGCTTTATCTACGTTTTATGTATTTGACTCTCAATTCACAGAATTTTCTAAAAAGGTCTATGGAATCCCTACTTATAAAAACTTCCATATTTTTCTACAAATGGTAGGAAAACAAAACAGAGTTAATAACCTACACACTCAATGTTCAATTTTCAAATAAGACAACCAGTTGGTTTCAAAAGAAAAAAAGTGAGTTGACCCATGATTGAAAGGAAATATTCTAATTCTCTCTTAAATTTAAGAGGTTAAGAATGGCTTTCCATGGTTAATTTTGATAAGAGTTTGGGAAACAGATGATAACCAAAGTGTCAGGTAGAGACACAGCATACAAAGAGTATGCCTCCAATTAAGAGTCAGAGCTGGAAAAAGGATGAAGTTGCAAAACAAAAAGGCTTTATTTGAATGCAAACATTTGTAACTAGATAGGCAAATCAACAGCACAAAGCAAATTAAATGGACAATATGGTCATTTTAGATTTGTCACAATAAAAATGTTGGTGAGTTGGGGGTTGGTGGGGTTAGCCTTGTAATAAAAAGGATGGAATGAGGCAATCCAGTGAGGATCTTGGCTCAGGAAAAAAAACAGTACGAGAGTCAGTTTGAATTATGCTAAGTGCAAAATAAGGGCAGAAAACACTGGTCAGAGCTGACTGGAAGGTTCCAAACAGCAGGGCAGAATACAAAAATCAGGAAATTAGAGGGTACATGTAACATGGGTGATTATGCAGATAGACCCATGCAAAACAAATAAGCAATGATAATGTAGTGAATAAATTCTGGGCATATGTAAGAAATGGTCAGTACTTTGAGGAACCAAATACACAATACTAGATGTAGTACTGAAATATTAACTACCAGATTAAGGGGCCATAATTTCCCTTGTTTAAATTTAAGTATGAGGCATGAATTGGCTGTGGAAGATCAGAAAGCCACATTAAATTACATCATCTTTTGCTTAGACAGTCCTTTGGGATCAAGAAAGACTCGCTTCCACTCTGGTTTTGCAGGTTCTGAGATGACTAACAAGGCCAATGCGGAAACCACAGGTCCTTTTGTACATAGGGCAGGTGGTGCCTGGTGGGATGCACAGGTGGGTATTATGTAAAGAAACAAGGACTGCCCATGTTGGAATGTCCAGATGAAAAACACTGATGCTAGAGGATCTCAGCAGGCCAGGCAGCATCTGTGGAGAAAAGCAGGCAGTCAATGTTTTGGATTGACCCCAAAATGCTGACCACCTGCTTTTCTCCATGGATGCCACCTGGCCTGCTGAATTCCTCCAGCATCATAGGGTAATATGTAAAGCTGTGTACTCCTTCCACTGCTTATGCAGGGCTTCTGCATTCTCCTGATGCAAGACCTCAAGTTTCTCAATACTGTTCCAAATGCTTCCTCTCCAATTTGAACAGTATGGGAGACATTTAGATAGATTTTTGGGCATGTCAGAATGCATGAAGCACCAAGTTGCCTAGTCCTGCTTCCTTTTATATTAAGTGCTTGGAATTTTTGACATCTACAGGAGAGAGCATGAAAGTCAGGTTAACAAGGGTGTGTGTGACTGGGAAGGAGAAGAAGCATGTACCCACAGAGGGAGACCAAGGAGGAAGTTCTGAAGGGGCCATATTCCTCCATGCAAACTCATACCAAATAAGTCATGTATGGCTTCTAACTCAAAGAAGGATGGACAGCAGAATGATGATTAAATGAGAGAGATTGGATTCTCCAGTGGTACACAACCCTCTAACAAAAGCTATTACTCCTAATTACACTATTAAGGCTAATGCAGCAAATAATGTTAACACGTAGAATAATTGTGCTAATGACCAATGTTTAGGAGGGTTTTTTTTTGCAGCTTTTAACTAACTAAAATATTCCTTGAACGAGCAGAAGGAATTTGCAGATTGGAATATTCATATCTTTACTTCAAATGTATTAAGAAAAAGTGATGTCTACTTTAAATCTTCAGATTTTTAGGTTGGTGTCCCGGCAGGTGCAGACAGAGTTGTCTCTCCCAGTTTGCATTTCCACCCTCAACTTTAGTTTATGCTCATTGAAGGCAATTTCAAAAGCAGACCCCATCTCCCACAATCCAATTATATCTCTTGACAAAAATAATATGCCCAAAGTTACCCATTCTACACCAAAGTGTAGATCATAAGGATGCTTTGGTGACAATTCCAAACATTCCACTGCCCCAAAAACCTTTGAAACAAATCAGACTGCAAAGCAGCATTTCTTATTAAATGCCATATGAAAGCAAAATTAAGGGTGCACAATTATTAGGAACTGAAGTTTAGAACACAAATTATGGCATTTCTCTTTGCATCCCACCCACAAACTGATGTTCAATTATAATCACAAATTTCTATTATGCAAATCAAGTAGTCCTTTAATTTGCATCTCCTGGATTAATACCTCAAAGCTGGTCTAACAGAGTGGAGATACTACCCGCCACATACACAAATGCTATCGCATCATTCAGGCAGATTTTTTTGTGCAGGCCAAAATATTGCAACTGATTTGTACATTAGATTTCATAGAAAATGAGCCAGCTATTACTTTGTGTCCAATCACCACGCCCATGCTTTTAAATACTGGCTTTGTTTCCAAGCTTATTCCTATCCAACTGTATTGCCCTTATTCTGGTGCAACAGATTTGAGATTCTACATTCATATACAAATATGCAGAATTCTGCAGTCGTTGAAATATTTACTGTATTCACAAGTAAATACCAGAATCAGGTTTATTATCACTGACTTATGACATGAAATTGGTTTGAGCATTTTGAAATCGAGCACTGCTTTGATAGTTTCAGCTTAAAATCTTCCACTCCACTGGACTTCACATTTCAATGATCATCCTACATAGGCATTCCAAAGGGACTGTTCCCTCCTCAATGCTTTGGCTCATACTTTCATTTCCAGCAATCCTCAAAACCCTCTTCACGGCATCTTCCCATGCAACCACAGAAATCCTTGCCCTTTTGCATCCTCTTCTCTACCGTTCAGGGATTCGTGCTCTCTGACAGACCTATAATTCCAATTTAGGTACATTCAATGCTCATGATATCATTGCCAATACACTAAGTAAAACGACATGCACATTGGGTAACAGATTTACAGGACACTTCCATTCTGTCTCCAAGTGTGACCATACTCTAATACTCTATGCCACTATGATCTTTGGCATTGGCCCTATCTGAGTCCAATGAAGAAATAAGCAAAGCTTGGGAACTTTTACTTCTGACTTGGCACATTAGTCTTCTGAGCTCAAATTTTAAGTCTCAATTCAGCCATACCAATCTCATATCCAAATTCCAGAATTCTATTTTCCCCTCTAGCAATTTCAGATTGCACTCATCTGTTATTACACCTCCACAATCCCAAAACAAATCAAGAAAAACCTCTGCACCCCTCCTTGAGCAATTTAAACACTTTTCTTAGTTCCAATGAAAGGTCATTATCCCAAAAATCAACTCCACACAGATATCTCAGACCTACTGAACATCTCTAGCATTTTCCCTTTTATTTCCAGCATCTGCAGCATTGTTTTACCTCAAAAACATTGAATTGGCTTTTGAGATAAATGAAATGCAGACAATTTTAGTCACTATGATAAAGGTATTAAGGTCATATTTAATATGTACTGGGTTTCAGACCTAGAACAAATGGCTGACTGTAATACACCTGAAAACAAGACATTAAGAACACTATAAAAATAAAGCTTTAGAACAATTTCAGACCAGAGTATGATTTAACAGCAAATTTGTTGAGTGCAACTAATACAAGCATTTGTTTGCTATTTATAAATTATGACCTACTTTAAATTATCCACACTCAAAACACCTTCCACAAATGATGTTCCATGTAATTGAAGCTGTACCTGCTTACAGTAGATGCACAAATTAAACTAACTACAAGATGCCTTTGAACATTTGCTATGTATTAAACCAGGAATCTAATAAAACCAGGTCAATTCAAATGCATTTTCCCCATATGCAGATGAGCTATGGTCTCACCGAGGCAATGCAGGACACAGCCAATGTGTGACAATGACAGAATTTCCTACCAGCCTTCAGCTGAAGCCAACCTGGGTGTGGAATAAACCATAGTTCTAAACAATACCACGTCTTCAAACTAAATGCACAACATACTATAGGGTAGCAGTTAGCGTAACACTTTACAGCACCAGTGACCCAGGTCCAAATCTGGCCGCTGTCTGTAAGGAGTTTGTACGTTCTGCCCGTGTGTGTGTGGGCTTCCTCTGAGTGCTCTGATTTCCTCCCACATTCCAAAAGACATACAGGTTAGGAAGCTGTGGGCATGCCATGTTGGCAGAAGCACGGCAACACTTGTGGACTGCCCCCCAGAACACAACACTAAAAGATGTATTTCACTGTTTCAATGAACATGTGACTAAGATATCTTACCTTAGCCATTTCCTATCCCTTCTCATCCTTTAAAAATATTTTGAAATCTTAAGATAGGTGCCCTTTGACAGAGTTTTGAAAGTTCAGGAGCACATTCCGAAAGGGACAGCAGCTAGACAGCTCAAGACATACACTCCAAGTAGTGCGTCCAAAAGAATTGGGTAATAAACAAGGTTGAATCACAAATGCACAGTTCACAATATTTTAGTGCTGGGAGTTACAGAGATTGGCATAACCATGAGGTCAGGATGGGGTGTATTTGAACAAACGTCATGAGCATGTGCAGATCTAAGACAGGGCTAATAGAGCTTAATGATTTGAAATTAGACAGGATGCAATGCGAAAGGCCAGCCATGAAAGGATCATCTGTTAATCCAGGGATATCTTCAACTTTTTCTTTAGATATTACAATTCAAGCAATGTGCATAAATTGCAAAAAGGCAAGATTGTTTATTGCAAACTACATTCATTGGTGTAAAGCACCTTATTAAAACTTCTATTGCTAGCTGGTATTGCTATGAAAAAATAATATGCACATTTAGAGCAAGAAATCTAATCCAACAATAGATTTTGCATTCACCATAATGATCAACTTTTAATAGACAGCACATACAATATGCTGAGAAAGGCTCAGAGACAAGCACTTAAAACTTGCAAGTCAAAAAGCATAGGCAGTCTAGACATCACCCATAAGGAAGCTTTAACACCACACCCACTGCCACCCAGATTTTCGCATCCATATCATTTTGCACGTCATCGTAGTAATGCAACCTTCTCCACTTTTTAAACAAGTTGTAGATTTCAGACTTCTCCATATGCCAATTAACATTCTGCAGTACACTTTCTGGTATTTGTTCCTTTTAAAACCAAGTTCTCCTTTCCCCACAGTGAGAAAGCTCCTGAAAGAATAGAGTCAGAGGCATACAGTGCAGTGTGTCTCAGCATATCAAAGTAAACCTGCAATTTTCTTTGAAAATATTTAGAAATATCCATTTTCTATTAATCTTTCCTTAGTTACCACAAACCTACATGAAGTCTGCATACATACTTTGATGATCGTAACAGAGTTTGGGATTACATTGTATGATGACAACAAACAGCACTTTGCTGTGTTAGGTCAACTCCATACATTTGCTGGTCAAACTGAGTGTTTGTATTTAATATGCAACTAGTGAGGCAGCTATACAATTTGCAATTTCAAAGTTGAGCTCAAGTTGCCTGCAAGTGCCAGCTAATGATATAGTGATCATCCTTCCAGATAAACTCTTAAATGTTCAAAGCAATTACAAATACCCTTAAATATGAAAGTGCTATCTTGCCCTTCCATTTTTGAAGGGGGCATGACACTCTCAAACTAGAAATCATATGTTAGTAAGCTTCTTTGAGGGGAAATTAAAATTTACAAGGGGATCTAGACCAACTTGGTGTGAGCCAGAGAAGGGCAAATGGAAGTTAACTCAGACAAGTGAGGTGTTGCAAGCTAAACCAGGGCAGGACTTGCACAGTAAATGGTAGGGCCCTAGAAAGTACTGCAGAACAGGATGAATCTCAGGGTAGGGGTACATAGTTCCTTGAAAGCAGAGACACAGGTAGACAGGGTGAAGGCAGCATTTCGCACACTTGCCTTCATCGGTCAAGACATTGAGTGTAAGAGTTGGGACATCATGTTACAGCTGTACAAGATACTGGTGAGGCCATACTTGGAATACTATGTACATTTCTAGTTGCCTAGGTATATGAAGGATGTCATTAAGCAGGAAAGGGTGCAGGGAAGATTTGCGAGAATGTTACTGTGACTGGAGAGTGAGCTATGAGAGACGAATAAGCTGGGACTTTCTCCCACTGGAGAGAGCAGCCGAGGCGTGACCTTATAGAGGTTTATAAAATCATGAGACATAAACAAGGTGAATGGTCACAATTTTTTACCCCAGGGCAGAGGAGTCTAAAACTAGTAGGCATAGTTAAGAGGGGAAAGATTTAAAAGGGACCTGAGGGGCAACTTTTTCCAGAGGGTGGTGGGTATGTGGAAGAAGCTACCGGAGGAAGTGGTAGAGGTGAGTACAATTACCTTTAAAAGACATTTGAACAGGTATATGGATAGCAAAGGTTTAGAGGGATACGAACCAAACTCAGGGAAATGGAACTAGCTCAAGTAGACAACTGAATCAGCATGGACAAGTTGGGCTGAACAGCTTATTTCCATGCTACATTTATGGCTCTGATTCAATAAACAATTCACTGGGCTTAGGAAGCATATACAATTTAGTTAGTCCATTATTTGAAAGGAAAACAAACTTATGGAGTGCAGCAAGAAAAGGTGACCACAGACAAGCTCAGCCAGATAAAAGTAGAATATAGAACACAAAACAATTAAGTGTGCCTTGTGTAGCTGCTAGAAGGGGAGGGAGTGAGAAAGTGAGAAAGACATTTTACACAAGCTGCCGGTAACATTTCCCTTTCCCAAGTGCAAAGTTGCAAATGACACTGCATGAACCAAGACTTTAATGCACAATGGAGCCTGCCAAAAGACAACTCCACATAAACCCAGAACATAGTTCTTAAGCCAATTATAGGTAGAAAATAATTTAATGGCACCTGCAATCACAATGTACTATTTCATCAGTAGTTAATAATTTCTTTAAATGATTTTTGAAGTTCCTTTCAAGACCTTGCATAATGCCTCCACATCACTGACTACGTACTATGACAGAATGCAGGAGCAGGACCACGTGGGGGAGAGGGTTGTCCTTAAGTAGAAAGTTATATTTTCTAATTGAAAGGTGATCTAATTGAAGTGCAAGGTTCAGACAAGGCTTGATACAGCAGAAACTATTTCTTCAAACTAGGGTATAGAACCAGAGTGTGGCCTTAGGATTAAGGACAAGCCTATCCTCCCCTGTTCTAGTCTAAAGGTTCGGTCACTTAGGTCCAAGAAGTTGAACTGGAGTATGTGGCATACTTGGATTTCCAAAAGAAATTTCATTATGGTCCTATACAGGAGTTTGGTTAAAAAGTACATGGAATTAGGGGAGATGTACTAACATGGATTGAGAGTTAGTTACTGGGCAGACAGCAAAGCTGGTATAAACTATTCCTTCTCAAATTAAGAGGTACTGACAAGTCTTGCAGGAATCAGCACTTGAGCCCAGCTGTTCACTACTTATATCAATGAACTGGTTGTGGGATGAAATGTCTCATTTCCGAGTTTACTGACGATATTAAACTAGATAGGATTGTGATTAGAGGTATTAAAGCTTCAAAGAAATATGGACATACAGAATGAGTGGTCAAGAATATGGCAGACAGAATATACAAGTGTGAGGACATGCATTTTGGTGCATTTATCAGAAAAGGTAGTGTTTGTTAAATGAGTAAAAATTGGGTAATCTTGAGGTTTAAAAAGGGACCCAGACTTCTTTGTACACGACCGTCAAGCAGTGCAGCAATTAAGACAAATATTACGTTGGGCTTCATTACAAAAGGGGTTTGATTACAGGAGGAAAGTCTTATTGTAATTGTACAAGTCCTTAGTAACTTATCAAAAGCAGAATGTAGTTTTGGTCTAACAATCTGCAGGTCAAACTCAACAGGTTGAGCAGCATCTGTGCTGAGAAAGTAATTGCTGATATTTTGGGTCGAAAACCTGCATCAGGACAGAGTGGAGAGGAGAGATTCCAGCATCTGAAGTCTCGTGTTTACAGTTTTGAACTCTTTGCCATTGAGGACTGTAGTGAAAATACATGAGACTGGTTCCAGGAATGGCAGATTTAGTAGACTGGGTCTGTATTCAAGTTTATACAAAAAGAGAGATCTCATTGACATTTACAAAATTAAGGGCATGACACACTAGATGCAGGGAGGATGTTTCCCCTGACTGAGTCTAGGACCAGGGTCACAATTCGAGAATAGACAAGCCATTTAGGATTGAGATAAAAAGTGGTGAAAGATGACAAGATAACGAGGGTGGTGAACCTTAGAATTTTCTGCCTCATATGGCTGAACTGTAATGCTTATTCAAAACAGATGAATAGTTTTCTGGACATTAAGGGAAAAGAGATTGGAATGGTGCCGAAAAACATTGAAGGGGCAAGGACTGCCCGTGAGCAGTGATCCTGAATGGAAAAGCAGACTGGAAGGGCTGTATTGTCTATTTTTCCCCCCATTTCTTCAAAAAAAGGTTGCGAATCCTTGAATATTCTGACTAAGTAGTATCAATACCCTCTGGCAGGTAGAGGGGCATAAAATTCCAAGACAGTTTTGGGTTCCAAAAAAAAATCAAGGCATAAAGGAGTGAGTTGGAAACATGGGATTTGAGACAGGAGGACTAATCACAAACTTGCTGATCAGCACAGCAAGCTCAAATGGCCAATTTCCCAATTTTGTTCCTACTGGCATTTAGGATCAAGCAGCATTTGTCATGTCACAGTGAAACATGTGTGCATGGATAAACAGGGAAATGAATGCTAGTTTTAGTGATACCCTACAACCTTGCAAAATCTGTCATTTTCTAGCCTCCACTGGTGTAATCTTCAGAAACCAGTGATCCAGCTCAGACAAACTCCGATAAAGAAAAATATTCACAAGTGTAATGCTTTTTTTTTGCAGTAAAAGCAAATGGGAGGTTTTATATGTACCAAGTCACAACTGCTACTTAATGACCCATCTGATGCTAAAGAACATGTAGAATGAGTTTTGAAATCTAAGTAAATGGCAAAGTAATTTTAAAATAACTTGCTTTTTTCAGTTTCTACATAAAACATTACTTTAAATTTTGCCAATTAACCAATTACAAACACCTCTGGGCAAAATGTACTTCCCTATCTCTCAAATAAAATTTCAACTTGATTGGCTGTTCACCCTGCTTGAGGGCATCACTGCTGGATTTCAGGGAACCCCCAAAACTGGCATGTGACCAACCAGAAGAGAGAAATCCTTACTAAAAACTGCAAGACAATTTTTGCAGACAACTTAAGGATGGTGCCAAGCACTACTAGCTCACTGCTTACTGAAAAATGCAGGTCATTAACTCTTCCTATTCCAGATGCTGGTCATGTTGATAGCTTACAGCATTTTCGATGAAAATTAAAAGCTAGACTGAAAAGCTAGACAGAGTGACTTTTTTAAAAATTGCAGATGAGTCATCAACAAGTCTTTTCTACAACTTCTTGCACAGCCTTCATGCCATCCAGATAAGCCAATACAAAAAATGGTCAAAGAATGAAGAGAAACAGGCCCTTCTCACCCATGCCAATCAAGATGCCCACCCGAGTACCAGCTTGTTTACCTGTGCTGCACTCTCTGTAGCTGTTGCACTTTATTCTGCATTGTTATTGTTTTACCTAGTGCTACCTCAATACACTAATGAATTGATCTGTATGAACAGTAGGCAAGACAGGGTTTTCCACTGTACCTCAGTATATGTGACAATAAAAAAAATTCCAAATTGCCTGTATTGGGACCATATCCCTCCAGACCCTTTCCTATCCATGTACTTGTCTAACTATCTTTTAGATGTTATTATACCTACCTCAACCATTTTCTCTGGTGTTTGTCTCAAGAGCTTGTCTTTCTAATCTTTCAAAACAAAGTAAATTTGCCACAAATCCATCACAAAAGGTAGGTCTGTCCCAAAGAGGAATTCCAAAAGTTCTGTTTTTTCCATACCTCAGTTCTTAATAATGTAAGCAGGGTCAGGAACATCAAAAAAACAGCTCACTAAAAAAACAGCTTAACGTATTACCAATGTTCAGAGGAAAATTAAGCTCTCTAAAAATCAAATTAATTCACACACTCCCTTAGCCACAAAACAATTAACAGATGAGCACTGTAGGGGTAAAAGGCAGTTTAAGCAACTACTTGCATGCATTTCAGTCTTAGCTCCAACACTGGATAATTTCAAAAACAGAAGTTGATCGCCCATCCCATTTATAATCCCAGAAACTGATTAAGAGCAATCTATGCCCCTTCCCTCAAATGATCATTAAATGCATGTAGATCTGGAGAAAAAGGTAAAGTCCACCCATTTGCTTATATTTTTACTAAATAATTGGAAAAGCTCAAGAAAAACATCTGCTAAACCTATTGAGCATTTGCTTAATCAAATCAGCCTTTGAAGCCACTTTATGTGCAAACCTGCAATTTTATCGTCTGCTCCAATATGATTTAATTCCAATTCATTTTCTTGATTTTGATAAAACTCCGATAAACCAGGATCATATTATTCGGAAATGTTAATGGTCCAGCATCTTGCTCACTCATTTGTCTGGAATATGAGCCAGTAGCCAGAGCTGGGATTAGGATCTGGAACATGGGTAGGTTTGTTGACAGAGCCACGATCTGCATTTTCTACCTCAGACTCACTGGAAAAATTGTTATACTGTGTAAAATGAGCACTAAATATAAGCATGTTTGGGTATTAATAGGAGTAACATCCAATAGTCCAGAAAACCCATGTCCTGCATCAATTTATAAATTGGTTTATTATTGGCACATGCAGAGGTACAGTGAAAAACTTGTATACCGTTCATACAGATCAATTCATTACAACAGTGCATCGAGGCAGTACAATGTAAAATAACAAGAGTGCAGAATAAAGTATAACAGCTGCAGAGAAAGTGCAATGCAGGTAGACAATAAAAAATGCAAAGTCATAATGGGGTAAGATTGTGAGGCCAAGAGTCCATTTCATCATACCAGGGGAACGTTCAATAGTCTTATAACAGTGGGATAGCTGTCCTTGAGCCTGGTAGTACACACTTGAGGTTTTGTATCTTCTGTACAATTGGGGGGGGGGTGGT
>JARFYF010000055.1:6473511-6485356 GCA_030265395.1 Rhina ancylostomus
TGTCCAATTGGGGGGGGGGTGGTGGAAGGAAAAGAGTGTGAAGAGGGAATGTCCAGGGTGGCTGGGGTCTTTAATTATGCTGGCTGGTTTACTGAGGCAGTGAAAAGTATAGACGGAGGCCATGGTGGGAAAGTTGGTTTGAGATGTGCTGATATGTTTCCATAACTCTGCAGGTCACAGGCAGAGCAGTTGCCATACCAAACCATGATGCATCTGGATAGGATGCTTTCTATGGTACATCAATAAAAATTGGAGGGTCAAAAGGTGACAAGCCAATTTTTTTAGCCTGAGGAAGTAGAGGTGGTGAGCTTATACCAAAATTATTGCCATTTTATTGGGTTTTTTCCCTTATCGGCCAACCTTCTTGACACTTTAGATGAAGTTGCAAAATTCAGCCGCACTTATTGACAAAATCTAAATTTTTAACTGACAAATGAAGTAAAAACAATCGTAATTAACAAAAGCAATCTTTTTTTTAATGAATGGAATAGTGTCCAGACATGAAATGTTTATATAAATAGACATTTCCATACAACAGGAAAAAAGGCCCAATGGCTTCCTATACTGATTCTTCGTAATAATCCAATTCCCTATTTTCCTGTAGCCTGTTCTCTCTCATGTCAAATCAACTCCCCATCCACCTGCACTGAGGGTAATTTGCATTAATTAACCTGCTCACCACCACCTTTGGGGTTTGGGAGGAAACTCTAGCATCTATTAAAAACCATGCAACCCATCTAGTGGAAACCTAGGTAACTGGTGCTGTGAAGTGAGCACTACCAACTTCACAACAATAGACTTCCTAGTGCAACTATTTTAAAATGGTTGCAAATATTTAAGAACTACATATTCTGGAAGTTTTAAATATGACATGTGCTGGAAGCAGTCAGCAGGTTAGGCAGTGGCAAGTGCGTGGACCTGAAACATTAACTGTTTTTCTTTCTACAGATGCTGCCTGACATGCTGAGACCTTCTAGCATTTTCTGTTTTATATCATACGCGCTGCTGTTGGGCAAACAAACCTATTTTGGGAGGTTTGTCAAAACAGCCGAGTCTGCATCAATTTCAGTTTACTAACGTCAATCATGCTCTGCAGATGATTCATAATATGCCATAAAGCCACAAGTCAGAACAGAGCTGAAAGATCACATCCGTAGGCAGGAAAGGCAATTTTAAATATTACTGAGTATTAGCAGAACTGCAGGCTTAACTTCATGCATTTTCTGAATGAATTACTGGTTTGAAGTTAGTCACCCAACTACTACTCCCTCGACCATAATCACTCTCCCAGGTGACTGTGGGGAATCATAAGTAATTTATCTACAAATTTGAAAACACTCACACAGAAATAAGCTGTTTCAAGGACATGTCAAAATGTACAGCAGTATTTTAACCGTATGTTCCATGTTATGAATTACAGGTGACAAATTAGTTTACCAAGACTAAAAAAAATGGGGAATGAAATAGATTTAAAATCAATAACTGAGTTTTATTATAGGTTTGTTTTTTTTAAAAAAACTGTTTCATGGTGCTCCTCTTACTTTCAAATCAAGAACTTCATGCGTATTTTCTCCACAGCCCCAAGACCTCTGCTGTCTAAGGCTTCTGAAGTTCAAATGACATGAATGGGAAGTCAAACAAGACCCCTGAAACAGCTTCATTTACATCTTCGAAACCCAAGGTGTTCTTTGCAGCAGGCAAGAGCTTAGATTAATTGGAGATTCCACACTGCTAACCAGTACTCAAAATTTGACCTTTTTTAAAGAAAAAAAATCACAGGACCAAATAAAACCATTAAGAAATACAAGATACTAGACCAATAACATTTTTAATACATGAACACATTTTGAAAATGCCAGCTCTATTTTTATTAAGAATGAACACTGGAATGTAAACTTCTGAATTCTTTGCATTCACAAGACAGATCGCATTACTGAGGCCAGCGTTTGTTTACATCACAATCTTGTGTTACTTTTTCTGTCGATGAGAAAAGTGTACTACAGTTCTAATGCCAGTTGTTAACAGATGGTTTGAAAAGTTGCAGTTACACTACTGGGCCAATTCCTGCTTTGCACTATTCCACAGGGCACCAATTCATTACAAGTTTCGATTTTGAAGTCTGAAAACTCTGATACAAATTCAAAGTATTTTGAAAAAAAGACACCTGTTCAGGCTGCAAGCTGTTATGTCAGGGCCCTGGCACTGTCACAAGGAAATAGTGATCTCAATGCTACACAGGTTGGTGTGAGTGAGCCACCAAGACCATGTGCACAGGCTGCTTAGGAGGGCTGGATCTAGTGGTGTGGCCAACTAGCACTATGAGGGGTGCACCCTGGCAGCCTCAAGATCCACATCTCAGCAACAAGTGACTACACCGCTCAACCCAGCCTGCCCAATGCCAGTCATTACAGGCAGCCATTGCACAGTACCATGGTTCACTCTACATCAAGCCAGGCCGCAGGTTCACTTTAACCGTTTCATTGTGCAGGAGTGCTAGTGGAGGGTTTAAGCCCTTAATCAGGCTCCAGGTGCAGCAGCAAGGGCCACACACCAGCTTCCCAGCACAAAGCACCCCCATATTTAAAGCTGTAACAAATCCTTTGGGGACAATTTCCTTGGCATGCACATTATTGGGAATGTATCCCAAATATGAAGGGAGGTATTGATGCATACCCCATAGAAGCAGTTTATATTTGAAATTTATAGGCCAAGTATTTAAATGGGGAAGTTACTTAGCTATTATTCTGTACAATTTCTAAAACATGTCATGTTAATGATAGATCATAATTATGCTGTCTGCAGAAGTGCATGTTGCAGTTCAGCTTATCCTCAAGGTAATCAAAAGCACTAATTACAGGGGGAAAATATCCTCAACTTCAAATTTGGAAACCCACTGCATCCCCAGAGGCTAAGTTTGTAATTTATATAGCTCAAAATAATCTGACAATGCCCAAGGTATATACACAACATCCAGAGTTTATACTTTCCCCCATATAAAAGCAACAATATTACACATGAGAAATTACTGTCATAGAATGTAAAATAGATTTTTTTGTACTACAAGCTTGGGAAACGGATGATTGTATAGCTTTACGACAATGACTTCTCACATTGAATCATCTGGTGATTTTTGGCAATGTTACATTTATTAAAGGCAACTTATTTTTCAGTGAAGAATTGAATCGACTGAATGCTTTGACATGATCACACTGTGGCTTCCAAAGAACACCCAAAACAACACTTCTCTGCTCATGTAGACTGCAACACAACTGATACCTACTTTAAAAGCACAGTTGTATTTTTTCAGCTTTGCTTTAAAAAGGAATAGTTTCTAGTAACCTTCAGATTAGTATTTTGCCTTCAAAATAATTGCTGTCAAAACACAGTCATCAACTACTCCTTTTGGAGCAGAATTATGACTGCATTAGTCAAATCTAATTTCTGGACAAGCAAGGTCAATATGCTGTATTTTGTTCTTGACCAGAAGATGCAAACCAAAAGAGATAAACACAAATACTACGAATTAACATGATGCAAAAAATAATACAAAGTTACTAACCATAAACAGCTTCCATATATTTGGAAAGGGTTAAGTGAGATACTTGAAATGCATTCTTCCTTCCTATAGCATAGGAAGTAGAACCAGCATTGCAAACACCAATAACTTTTAAATTAGTTTTCACTGATCTGTTACATTTACCAGTCTACTGCAAAATACTCACGTAACAGAGCAATCTCACTGGTCACAATACAGTTTATTAAAGTAGTCAACTGGTTGCTGCTCCAGGTACTTGGTTTTACATCCAGGAGACTGGGTTACATCATGTAACCTTCATGAAAATAGGAAAAGGAACAAGCCATAGGGATCGTCAAGCCTGCTGCACAATTCAATAAGATCATAGCTCATCAGATAGTGACCTGAACTCCACTTTCTTTCCTCTTAACCCTCAACTACTAATGATCATAAAAAGCTATCTCTGCCTTCAATATATTCAGTGATTTTACCTACCCTGCTCCCTGGGATGGAGAATTCCAAAGATTCACAATCCTCAAAATTAACCACTTCCACCTTATTCTGAAACTGTGGGGTAGGGCTGGCAAAATCTTTAATTTTGGGACAGAGAGAAAACTACCTCTCAACTACCAGAAACATTTCAACACGATCACTTCTCATTCTAAACTTCTAGCACAAGCCCGAGCTGCTAAAAAATTTCCTCCAAGAGACCTCATCACCACAACCAAATGAACATACATTTCTATTCAAGCTTAAATGGACAAACCATTACTTTGCACAGTACAGCAGCACAACTTAACGTTTTTATTTACTGTAACTTCATATTATGTGTTTCAAGAGAACACCCGAATCCCTCTTTCAGTAATATCCTTTAGTCTCTCTCCATTTAAACAATATTCTAGTTTTCTATTCTGCCCAAAGCAAAGAACATCACATTCTCACCCAACATTTTTGCATACTTGACCCATCCCCTTGCATTTTCCATCCTCAATTTGTTTACCCACACAACTTTGTATCAGCAGCAAACTTTACTACAGTAAATTTAGTCCTTTCACCCTGGTTATTAATAGATTATAAATGGTTAAGACTTGGTCCTTGTAGCACCCTACAGGTTTCAACTTGCCAACCCATTTTTCCTCAACTCTTACTTAGCCAATCCCCTATACAAGCTATCATTGACAACAATGCCCTGAGCTCTTCACCTGTCTGGTAACCTAACCTTTCAAAGGGCTTCTTATGGTCTTCTCAAAATTCAAATACAATATTTACTGGTTCCTATTCACCTAACCTGCTTGTTACATTTTCAAAAAAATGCTGCCAAGTTGATAAAATTAATCTTCTACAAAACCATGCCCACTCATCTTGATTGCATTATAATTTGCAGAATATTCTCTGCTACAATTAACAATAGATTCAAGCACCTTCCCCAAATAACAAATCTAATCAACAAGCCTACAATTTCCAGTTCCCTTGAATAAGGCATTATATCTGTGGCTTTCCAGTCCAGTAGAACCTTTTCTAGAATCAAGGGAATTTTGAAAAGATCAGAACCAAGGCACTCATTTTTCTCTATAGCCACTTCTATCAAGGACATCAAGTACAATTTTTTGGACTTTAATCCCATTAGTTTGCCTTGTGCCTTTTCCTTAAGGATAATGATTGAATCAAGTTCTTCCCTTCATCCCTAGATTTTACAATGTTCATATGATTTTAGGCATCTTCTACTGTGAAAACAGATCTGAAATTTGTTCAAAGTCTTATTTCCATATTTCCCAAGAGTTATCAACTTTGTCACCTTAGGTGACCAACATTTACCTTAGCTACTTTTCCTTTTAATAAGTCTGGGCCACAAATTATTCTAGCAATTAAAATGGTAGACCAGGGACCTACCCCTTTAACATGCTGGAAGAGTTCTACTCAAGTGGTCCAAATTTCAAATTAAACCAGTAGCTGATTAATATACATTTGCCCAATTATAGAAAGCAACATTCTGGAAACATTTGACTTTCCGGCCAAACTAACAAGGTAGGAGTTGCATCATTGCCTAGTCTTTTGGATGAAACATTCAAGCTCAAATCCTGAGCAACCACCTGGCGCCTTGTCCAAGTAGCAATACCTCACATGTAACATCGGAGGAAAGTGTTCAATTATACAAAATCACTACCAAAACAATATATGTGTCAGAACACATGCAATCACTTAAAATGAGCAATGGCCAGTCAGTAACCTGGGCTGATTCAAACTTCTAGAAAGTGTTTTTTTTAAAACTTGTCTTTCTGCAGACCACTGCTGACATCACTTTTAAAAAAAAATCACAGATCAACCTAGCATGCAGGAAGGGTCATGATACAAGATGCATTCACCACAAGCTGAAGAAGAATTTGTGCATGTGGTGAAACTGTCGCCAAGTGAAACACCAGAAATAACAGGGAGACCATCTGGCCTCTCATACATACAAATAGTACATTTAGTTTTTCTTGTGAATGTTGCATCTCTGATGCTACGTGCCTGTGATCCTGCTGCAAGTTTTTCATTACACATGTGCACACAACAAACTCGACTGACTTGCTGTCAATAAAATCAATAAGATCATGGCAAACCTCATGACCATTTATGCAATTTCAAAAGATGAACTTAACTAATTCATAAATTTCTCCAATAATTGGCATATTTGCTGAGAAACTTGCCTCATACTATAACAGAACAAGTTTCTCATCCGTGCCCTCTCCAAAATGCATGTCAATTTGGATTCCATTGGCAACAGTCTTAACCCCAAACTCTACAGGGAAACACATTAGACCAAAACAGGCAATACCCATATGACGGAAAGGGCTGCATTCATATGATGATTTTCCATAATGCAATGCTGTATCATCTGCACGCATCAAGAAATGAGAGTTGAAAAGTATTGTACATCTTTCTTTGCAAATTCCTAAAGTCAAATTTTATTCAGATTTCTAGGTAGCGATTCATTAAATCTGCAAGAGCAAATTTCCATTACCCAGTCATAATGCAGGGGGTATCTGTACTATGTTACGTTGTCAGAGGGATTATATTTCAGAGACATTAAGCAGTGTGTGTCTGCTCAAGTGGGCGAGAAAAGATTCTATGGCACTATTTCAAGACTGGAGCTCTCCTGCCAATTATTCTTCAAGTAATATCAGATTAATTCATGCTGATTAATTCACAATTGAATGTCATTTCCTTAAGAATTTACCCTTTTTTGGAAACTAAATATCCACTCACATTGCCCTAACATCTAAAAAACACCTGATAGCCAAGATAGCATTATTTCCAATGATACACAATGTTAGCGTCAGTACTCTTCACATGCAAATTGATGACATCTCCAACCCGTTTAAGCAATTTCGACAATTGTAGGCCAAATCTGTCACACAGCTTTTAGACCATCAGCAGTGGTATGGAATCTCCAATGCACAGGATCGCAAAGAGGCTGCAGAGGGTTGTAGACTCACTTAGCTCCATGTTAACCTTGCCCACCATCGAGGACATCAAGTGGCAGTGCCTCAAGAAGGTGGCATCTAACATTAAGGACCCTCACCATCTGGGACATGCCCTCTTTTCATTACTAACAGAGGTGGTACAGGAGCCTGAAGACCCGCACTCAACAATTCAGGAACAGCTTCTTCCCCTCTGCCATCAGATTTCTGAATGGTCCATGAACACTATCTCATTATTCCTTTTTTGCACTATTTTAGTAATTTATAGATTTTTGTCTTTGCACTGCTGCCACAAAACAACTTTCATGTCATACATCAGTGATAATAAATTTGATCCTGATATCCCCTCAAGCCCTCACCCATTTTCCAATTTGTCAATAACCACTTCAACTTAAAGTCCCTGGTGATATATTGCTGCAGAAGACAGCTTTCTGCATCTGTTGTTTCATGAAGTTTCCTTCACTACACAAATCCACTTCTAGCCCAATTATCTCTGGAGCTTTCCTCAATTCCCAAACCACTTATCTAAAAAGTGATCAACACCTTTTACGTTATCTTTGCAACACAAATTATCCAAACCCAAATAAAACTTCTTACAACAAATTTATATCCCTCTAAAATTAATTTTACATTAACAGACAATCAAGTAAAATGTACATTTCTATTCAAGATTGAAATCAGTTTCTGCCCAGCTAGGTGGCCATTTTGCAAACGAAACGGTTTATGAATCTATTGTCTATTTCACAAAAAAAAACAATTTAAAGAAATACTTACATCTGGATATTCTTTCACAGGCACAAATAATTTTTCTTGTAACTGCATAATAGGTCCTATGGGATCTGGTAGGTCCATTGGCAGCTTGTCAACAAGGCCATTCATTGTATCCGTATACATGTCCTTTCGTACTCTGCTTATTTCTGCACAGAACAAAACAATTCAGCTACTGGATAATTCAGAAATAAAAGTTTAATGCAGGTGTTCACAAACAATATCAGACTTTTACAAAAATTTTAATTTTAATTGACTTTACAATAATACATCATGATCTATTAATTCTTAGAAACAGTGTCCCCAAACATTATGTTCCTGTGGCTCCCAATAGATTATCTATCATTGCACCTCCAGAAATTTTTTGGGGGAGGGGGGGCGGTAAACAAGGGGCAGAGTGGGAGAGAAAGCAAGATGCATCCTGAGAAGGGCAGGCAAAAAGGTCAACGCCTTACATTACACAAGAAATGCCATCCAGTGAAACAGATTTTCAACTGGGGTTGTAATATTCAAGATGAAGGTCAATGCAACACTGGTTAAAAAAAAATGGGGAAAACAAAAAAAAAATCAATACCAAACATTGCATCAACCCACTCTTAACAGATGATCACACAAGTATGATTAACCTGTCATTGCTTTGGATAATGGAAAGGTGGCTATGAGTTTAGCCTTGAACCATCAAGAATCTTGCAAATCCCTCTTGTATTTTGCTCATTGTCATTAGACATACACTAGAATGTTGTAACTTATCCTCTGGAAAATTTGATTTCTGTTTCCTTTTCAAGAGTGTTTAGGGGTATCCAAACCAACTGGCTCAGATAAACAGAACTACTTCAGAAAGAAATAACAGATGAGCATGGAAGTTCTGATGACCAATCAAACCAAAACATTAAATGTCCTTCTCCACAGATTCCACCTGGCTTTTCAGCACTTTCAGATTTGCAAAATTAAATTTCACTTTTGGAACAAACAGTTGTCTGTAGAAAAGTGACACTGGAACCAAATCTGCAGAACTAGAGATCAATTCTTTTTAAATCTCAAAAACTGGCCAGAATCAACAGTTGTTTTTAGTCTTTAGGATTATGAATCCTGTACTAATGCAAACAAAACCCAAATATACATAACAGAAATTGCTCTAATCCACATTATTAACCTCCAGGAAATAAAGATATTTAAATGAAAAATGGTTCATTTTAATTAAACATATTCTCTTCAAAAAATGTAGTCCAGATCTGAGAGTCAGCACCTGAGTATAAACTGCAATATAAGATTATCCAACTATCACATTTCTATATCTGATTAAAAACACAGATCTTCAGTACACTACAACACTCCTACTATCCATATCCGAAGTGCAACATTAAACCAGAATGATATCTAACATGACAGACAATTGCTAAAACAAAGACAACTGTTCTACCGTCAAGCTCCATCCTTCAATGCTCGACAAGAATTAAGTCACTCAATTTGAAGCTACTGTGAAAATCTTTTATCTTCAAGCCAATCTAAACATTACCAACATTTATCTTTTCAACAACCTGCAATTTTGTAGCCAGGCCTTACTATACAAAATTGAATTCCTTTGATTTTGCACCAAATTTGGAGTTAAATGCATCAGCAATTTCTTAAATGGGCTGAAATTAACCAAACACTTGAAATCTAATCAACAATAAAACTGCTGAGCTAAAAGTGAAATATTTCAAAAAAATTTCGTACATAGTACTGTTTTTGGTGCTTTCAGTTTTCAGCAACCTTCAGAAAGTGTACAAACATATTCTGTCAAATGCATTTCAGGTAAAAAAAATTCATTTTCAAAAGCTACTCCCTTCCCCCTGACATCCGAAATGAACAACACCAGTTGTTTTCACATTGCTGTTGTAAGAGTTTCCTGTATGCAAACTGGCTGCCCCACAGTTTCAGCATAACGTTAACTACATTTCAAAAGCACTTCACAGTCAGTGTTCTGGTCATTAAAGACAAGGCATGAAGCCCTTTTCCTGAAAGGGTCATTAGGGACAGGCCTATTGTGTTCCTTCAATTAAATACAATCCCTGATCAGAATACCTAGTTATGTTGTCAACAGCAAACTATAACATTTCTATAAGCAACGTTTGAGTTTGTTCATTGGAAGTTTGGCAAAATTGTGCCTTCTCTATTATTAAAAACACGAAGTGTGCATGAATGTTAGCTCCATAAAACTAGATTGAAATTCACGATATTTACAGACTGGTTCAGGCTCTCATTTCAAGAAAATGACTTTCATACAAATGTTAACACATTTAATTTAAACCCCATTTCCACCCACACTTCCTCTTCTAGCCACCTTTACTACAGCCATACTCCATTTAATTATGGGACACGGTGATTAGCATTTGTCAGTGGTTTACATGAACATTTCAAAAGCTACATGGCTGAAGTTTATGACTGGAACAGATTTTAACCAATTTTAAAAAAGTCTACCTTTAAGCCTGCTAGGCTTTATAACAAGGGCATGGATTTGTATAAAAACACCTATTTCATGACAACTAATTTTGAACAAGATTCAAAAAAATCAGCTACTTCATCAATAAAAGCAAGCTAACAACCATACACATACAGCATATTATGGTATCTTTGCACAATCATATTTGGGAGGCATGCAGATCTTTTGTCTTATGGAAATCACGAATACCAATAATCAAAAGGCTGCAGTATAAAAATCACTACACAGTCAATTTCTACACAAAAGTAGACATTCCCTCTCTAGGCCTCCTCTGGTTTCTCTAGTTCAGCAGTAACTTGGATTCTTTCATTCTTATCAAGTAAACAAATATAAAGCAACTTTAAGGACAGCACATCTTAATGTCCAATACTAACAGATAAAACTAAACCAATCCAGGGAGTTGCAATCAAAATAAAACTAAACCAATCCAGGGAGTTGCAATCAAAACACACAGGAGATACTAGGAAGTAGCACCAGACAACTGGAAGTCTATGAAATAAATCAAAAGCAAAAGGCCATCACCAAATGCACACAATGTGACTAAGTACTAACATCTCCTCAACCCCTAATAAAGTGAAGTAAATTTAACAACTAGATCATGTTTAAATTATGCAAGACAAATGGTCTGCCAGAATCAGAAATGCACTCAGCAGAAAGGATAAATGAGGGAGAGGGAGAGCTTTAACAGCCCCCACTTAAGCTACATTAGCACTGGCTTCAAGATGCTTGTGCTACCAGTTCTTGATGAACGAATCATACTGCTAGAAGCAACTGCAATGTAAATTTTTCCAGATGCACCAAGACAGCTGCCAGGAATGCCAATACGTCAGGAACCAGTGGTGCAGGCACCCCCTCAAGGTCGATGTAAAAGTAGCTTCACTGAGCCACAGAAGTATTTCAGAACAACAAGCGCTTCAAATTCCACAAATCTAAAATAAGAACAGAAAATCACTGGATACATGCGTAACTGGAACATCATCTGCAGAGAGAAAGGAGGCATTGGCATTTTGTGGTGAAGGGTCTTTAAAGAATTTTGCCCTATCAAGTATGACTGGCACTTTTGACTGTACTAAATTAGGAATTTGGCAAAAGCACTCTGACATTTTCTACTCACTTGTAATTGAACTGTAATTTCATGTGCCTTATTCATATTTTGAGGCAATGCATTCAAATTGTTTTATCCTGAAAACACTTTGCAGCGTACCTGGTCACAGAAATAGCTTCAGCCTGTGCCACATGACAGTCTGCATAAAAGACACTAAGCACTTTTAGCAGCTTAACCCATCGACCACCACAGTATTTTCACTGAATGACTGGATAAAAGATTGTACCTGACTACTGTGGTACAATTGCCACGGTTACTGAATAAAGTGCAGCAAGCCAGGTTAATCACTATAGATATTAGTGATCCATCACAGTCATTTCCTATGACTCTGTATCCTCATTTAAGGAAAAGAAAGCATTGCGATTTTCTTTTAAATGTTTATTTGTTCTTAAAAGACTCAAGTGAAAACCACGAGCATAAATATTAGCTCGAAACGCATGCCAAGACACAACCGGAGTACATATTTTGTGCAGCAACATGGCGCACATTTCCACAGATAGCACAATGGGCATGAT
>JARFYF010000055.1:6492292-6504424 GCA_030265395.1 Rhina ancylostomus
TCCTACTTCATTTCAATATTGCCCTTCACCAGGACCCAAAAACTAGTATTAATCTCCACATGTGCATCAAGTCCCTTTACAGAGTCTTTAACACAAGCTCTGGAACACAAATATTAATTTTACATTCCAGAAGATGAAAAAGCCTCTTCAGAAACAAAGATATTTCATTTATTGCTATCAAATGCATACATCTGTGCTGGTCAAAAGCCTATATATTACAACCACCGTTAGAATCCCAAGGGAGGAATTGGTATGAAAAGAAAAAAGCCCATTTGCCAGTTTACTCAAAACCAATAACCACTTTCCTTCTTCCAAGTGAGTTGTACTGTTTATGAAATGGTATTCCTCACTGGAAAAATGAGTTTCAATTACAGTCATTAATTCACCCTGGGACTCTATGTTACATTCTAATATACTTTATGACACAGTAAATTGAAGTCCAAGGATTCATGTTAAATTTCACAGCAAGTCCCACTACAGAAAACTATACTTGGAGCACTTTATCAAAATTTTAAAACTTAATGAAAGTAAATTACAGAAACCCTAATGTCTAATTACTGTAGTGGCAACATGTTATAAGCAGGAATGCCAAATAAAAGAGGGTCTTATTTTCAATTAGCATCCAAAACCTGTGAAAAACCTATGGATATGCATATGTGCACGATGGCCTAAAGTATTAATATCCACATTCCAGAATATCTAGAACCAAGATACGGAAAACTACAACCACAGGAGCTGAGGTTTTCCCCACACACAGTGATACTTGGATGAGGGGCAATTAACCGACCACATTATTTGCATTTTATTTATAGTGGACGCTTTCATCATTTAGGCTTTTTCATCCAGACACTCCCCCTCTTTCCATCATTGTACTTGTTTCAAACCTATTATGTCTAGTTTTCTTTGAGGTCTGATGAAATATTGGCCCTCTCTACAAGTCCTGCTGAATAATGTTAATATCAAACTGAGGAATTAGTACAGATTACATTTAGCAAAATCCACAGGGAGCTCAATCACCATCAGCACCAAAAAAAGCTGGAAATCTCAAAAGCAAGCAGAGAATGTTGGAACCTTCAGATCAGACAGCATCTAAGAGAAATGGTTCTATAATCACAAATGGGAAAAGTTAGAAATGAAACAGGTTTCAATTTGCCATGGGAAGGATAGTGACAAGGAAAGATTTAATTACACAGCAAAGATGGTGGCAGCTAAAGATAAATATAGAAGGCAAAAATGAGGTACAAATCTGGAATGTCTAAATTGTTAAATTCAATGTTCAACCCTAATAATGCCATGCCAATAGATGAAGTGTTGTTCCTCGAGCTTGTACTGAGGAACATTGAGCTTGCAGCCAGTATTACCACCAGTACTTGTTTCATTCAAACTGCTATCTACCCCAGACTGACCCCTCTCACTTTTTCCAAACATTTAAAACTTTAAAGTTTTTGATCTGATGAAAGGTTCGAGCTAAAACATTAGCTGTTACTCAGATATTGTATGCATTAAAATACTTCCAACATTTTGATTTCATAACTGATGCCTTGCAGAATTGATCCAACAATACAAGACTGAATTATGGGACACAGGTTTGTCACTCATTTGGCCAATGAATGACAGTAGAGTTTCATTGGGGATCATTACTTAAGATTATGCAGCTTTCTCAATCACAGATGCAATAAAAACACCAATGTCTGATTTAACGACTGCAGGCAAGAACAGTAAATCCAGTTTGTCACCATCCCATTCAGAAACAGGAAGTCAGGGACAAGGTCCACAAAAGCATCAAGATGCCCTGGACAGTACTACAAATAGTTACTTGCACATAAGTGGAATCATTTGCAATTCCAAGAATGGTTTACCAATAAACTATTCAAAAAGATGTCTTTGTACTAAACCTGGCTTCTTAAACCATTTAATGTTTTGCTCAAGTCATTTCAACTGTTTCTTCAGTTCCTACGCTGATGCATGTTGCAAACCCACTCTCCCATGACTGTCCTGTCAATTTGTGGGTAAGAATGCAGTTTTATACTCAGTATCTATTTGCAATACAATGAGGAATACAAGTTCAAAAGGGCATTAACCATGTCCTCTGAGCTGTACAAACACCAAGGTATCTGGTGACCAAGAAAATACTATTACAAAATTCATTTTCTTAGACAATATTACAACTTGATTGTTAGAAAAAGCCTCACTGAAGTTTGCATTGCAAAATTAATCCTCTATGTATCATTTAGAATGACATTCATTTGAAAACAAGAACACAAAGTAATTTCATACACCTGCAGCAGCCACATGACAACTTTAAAAATCAGTAAGCAACTAGATGAACTGGTCCAAGACAAGAGCCATAAATCAGAAAAGACTTTTCTAACATTCCATCTTAACTGATCATCCAGGCTGAGAGCAAGGACACCTGCTTTAGTTTTTGAATGTGGGAGGGAAGGGCAAAAGGAAATATTAATTCTCAATAGCTGTCTAGCAGCCAATGGAAGAGATGCCTGAAAAGAGTCTTCCAACTGTCAATCCATCTGCTTAAACTAACTTGACAAAAATGAAAACAGATTATGGGTTACTCAATTAAACAAGTTCCACCCTGCTCCACTATCACCAGATGATCATACTCACATTGATTCAGCACTCAAGCAGAGAACATCTCAACAATTGGCAGGAAACACACTGTTTATCAGAAAAGGGACAATAAAGCACTATTGGTGAGGAGAAGCAACTACAAAAAGTTCAAACATGACTTTGAAATAAGGATGAGTTTCTTTTTAATGTTCTACGTGTAGATTAGCAGCTAACACTGTGGAAATAGGAACTGACAAGTCAGAAGCACAAGGCAGCAATCACTTGAAGATCAGAGACTAGAATGCAATGTTGAAATGTGAATGAGGCGATGGTGGGATCAAAACATGAGAACTAAAGATTTCAATCTACGCTTGGTAATTCATTCAAATTTCCATGTTCAAGTTAATCAATGTAAATAGCACATTCGAGGAGGAATTTATTCTGTTTACAAGTATCAAGTCATCAGATTCCGAGAAAGCCCAATATGGGGTACAGCAGAACAGGGGCTTTTTCGTAACAAGCCAAGGTTCTGATGACAGCTGAGATAGTAATGTAGTGCTGGCGAGTCAAAATAGCTTCAGTATTACCAAAATTAAGATGGATAAATTTACAACTTACCCAGAACCCAATATCAGCCAAGGTACTGCAGACTGTGGTAACAGCTATGGAATCCACAGCAGATGTGAAGGAATGCCATGAGCATGTGTGGAAGTTGACTCCATGCTTGGAAGACGACATCAAGGGCCAGCATGTAAACGAAGAAGAGGACAAGGATGGAGAAGGGATGCACCAGAATATAGATAGAGGAAGAGAAACTATTGATGTACTGCCTTCATAGTGAGAAAAAAGAGAATGCCAGAAATAGAAAGAGGAGACTTAGCACATGATGACAGCATGGGGAAATTAGTAAATTAGTTTCAGATCTTTGAAGGTGAATTAAATTCAATGAATAATGAAAGGCTACAAAAGATAGTCAGCACAATGATCTGTTGTGTTTAATTATTTTATACAGAAGAGTACAAAAAATTAGTAAACCTACTACAAAGCATTTAAACAGACTAAAAATGTTGTAAAATGACACCGGATATCCAAAACTCACATCTAAACTATGCAAATTTAAAAAACATCTGCCAAATTATTCTAAAAGAACCAATCTTTAGAAATATTTTAAAGTCTAATAGCCCATTTAATACAATTGCTTGAAATGTGGGAAAATAAGCACTTACTACAATGTTTTTGATGTACACACACACAAACAGGAATTAGGCCAGGACAACTGTACAGATATTTCAAAACTAGAATTCAAACTGATTATTGCTGCAACCTACAAACTTAGAAAAAACATAAACAAAACCAGATAATAGAAATAACTTGGATTTGATGACTTTTAGTCAAAATACATTCAGACAAATGGATCCCAAGTTTTCACTGCTTTAAAATAAATATTAAAAAGCTATGTGCTTGCGTAAAGTTAACTGAGCTTCTAATAAGAATGTGCATTCATCCAAAATCTAAGAGTGATTAAAGTTTTAAAATTGCTATTTTTGAATAGTTTAAATTATTCTAAGCTATTACCATAACAAACAATTCCAATTCTAAAAGACAAGTTCATAAATTTTTAATCCCAAGAGGCTAAGAGGAAAAAATAAGTAAAAGTCACTTCGTAACTTTTTCTAGCTATTGCTGGCTGTGAATAAAAATGCATAGCATGTGGGGAAACTAGTACAAAAGTACTATGAAAGCACTACGGTCACAGGTGTAGCGTCAATGCTGCTGCCTCACAGTTCAAGGAACCCAGGCTGATCCAGTCCTTAGGCACTGTCTGTGCAGATTTTGAACATTCTCTGTGACCACATGCATTTCTTCTGGTTGCTTTGGTCCCCCAACCCCATCCCAAAGATGAGCTGGTAGATTAACTGACTGCTGTATATTAACCCTTAACGAAGGTTATAGGAAAAAGAATCAATGGGGAAGACAACGGGCACGAGAACATGAGTTCCAGGAGTATAAGTTAATGGAGAGCAATGGGACTAATGGGATTGGTTCTTTGGAGCCAGCATGCACCCAATGGGCCAAATGGATTCCACATATGTTACAAGTTCTGAAACAGAGCAAAAATTCTGACAAATTAGGAACTATTAGAGATTACCAAATCTACAATATCAAAAACCCTACCAGTTCCTAAAAATCTTTCTTGAAATTACCCATAAAGCTAGGCACATAGTAAGATATCTTTATTAGTCCCATGTACATTGAAACACACACTGAAATGCATTTTTGCGAAGTGTGTTCTGGAGGCAGCCCACAAGTGTCGCCACACTTCTGGCCTCACTTTCCAACTGATTATTTTTAAATCAAAATATCAGCAACATACCATAGTTCAAACTTCTGATATACAACAATATCCTTTTTTTGGGATAAAACCAAATAGCAACTTGCACACAGAATTACTGGCAGTATTTCACTAACTTCATCCAAATTCATCACATGTACTTATTAAAAATTGTGCATGCCAAGAACTTTGGGCCTGAAGTTTCAGCATTTTGTCACCATCATATCAATTAGAATGTCAATGAGAAATGAAGCAAGCAAATGGTAATCAGGGCTTTTACATGCGTAGGTATGAATTAGAAGCATAAAGCCACTTAGACCTTTGAGTCCAGAGCACCATTTAATAAGATCACAGCAGACCTTATGGTAATCTCAACTCTGCCTTTCCATTTCCCTGTCAGAAGCTTTCAATCACTTAAGAAGAATCTATCCCCCCCCTTAAAAATATCCAAAGACCCTACTTCCACCACCCTCTGAGGAAGTGTTCCAAAGATTCATGACAGAAGTTTCTGTGCCTCACGTCTAATGGCCTTGCATTTTTAATTCATAAACAGAACAATTAGCAACAAGCGATTCCAGTAAAAGTGACATTTTCTGAACTCTACTCCAAACAAAAATGGACACTGATGGTGCAGCAATTAAATTACCAAACAATCCAGAAGCTCAAGTTTCAATCCATCATGGCAGCTATGGAGTTTAAGTTACTTCAATCTGGTAATCATCATCATTACTCATGTTTTTAAAATTCCAGGTTAGAGTACCAAATGGGTTTTCAATGGCAATGTCCTTTAGAGGAAATCTGCAATCCTTACCCAGATCCCAAATCTACCAAATGTGGTCAAGTCAAACACCTTCAGAAGTGGCCTTGAAAGCTACTCCAAGTGTAGTTGGGGGATGGACAACAGAGTTACAGATTCATAGATTTATACAGCACAGGAAGAGTTCCTTTGGCCCAACTTTTCAGTGTGCACCAAGGTACCCATCTACACTAATCCCATATGCCTCCATTTGGCCCATATCCCTTTGAACACTTCCTATCCACATACCCATTCGAATGCCTTGAAAGTTGCTTTGACCACTTCATTCCATCTACCCACCACCCATTATGGAAAAACTTAACTCTCAGATCCCCTTTAACTCTTCCCCCTCTCACCTTAAACCTACCCAATCTAGTTTTAGACTCTCCTACTCTGGAAAAAAGACTAAATTATCTACCCTATGCCCCTCAATTTTATGAGCCTCTATAAAGTCACCTCTTGGCCTCCTCCACACCGGGGAAAACAGTCCCAGCCTAGCCAGTCTCTCCGTAACTCACATCCTTCTGTCCTGGCAATATGCCTGTGATTCTTTTCTGCACCCTCTCCCGCTTAAATCACATCCTTCCTATAGTGACAACTAGAACTATACACAGTACACCAATTGCAGCCTAACCAACATTTTGAACAACTATAACCTTGTGTCCCTACTCCTGTATTTAATGCCTCAGCCAATGAAGGCAAACGTACCATACGCCACCTTCACCATTCTGTTTCAGGGAACTATGTTCTTGTATTCCAAGGTCTCTGTTCAGTAACACTCACCAGATCCCTACCATTCACTGTGCAGGTTCTGCTCCTATTTAACTAGCCAAAATGTATCTCTTTGCACTTACCACATTAAATTCCATCAACCATTTCCTTGCCCACTTTCCCAGTTGACTTAAATTCTGTTGTAACCTTAGACAACCTTCTTCATTGTCCACAATGGCATCAATTTTGGTGTAATCTGCAAAATTACTAATCATGCCACATTTATTCTCTTCCAAATCACTAATATACGAACAAAGGAGGACCCAGCACCAATCCCTATGTCACACCACTGGTCAGAGACTGTCTTGTGAAAAATAACACTCCACAGTGATTCCTATCACTGAGCCAATTTTGTATCCAATGTCCTCTCTTACCTGGGATCCCATATATTGACCTTCTGGATCAGCCTACCACATGGGACCTTGACAAAGCCTTTGCTAAAGTCCATGTAGACAACATATATCACCCTGTCCTTGTCAATCCTCTTGGCCACTTAAAAAAAATCAAATTTGGGAGATGACCTTCCACAAAGCTATGCTGATTAATCCTAATCCAGTCCTTGCTTTTATAAGATAAGCTTTATTAGTCACATGTACATCGCAACAGTGAAATGCATCTTTTGCATAGATTGCTCTGGGACCAGCCCACAAGTGTCGCCACGCTTCTGGCACCAACATAGCATACCCACAATTTCCTAACCTGTAAGTCTTTGGAATGTGGGAAGAAACCGGTGCAGCCAGAGGAGACCCATGCAGACACGGAGAACATACAAACTCCTTACAGTGGCCAGAATTGAACCCTGGTTGCTGGCACTGAATAGCATTACACTAACTACTACACTACTGTGCCATTCCAAATCCTGGTAAATCTTGTCCCTCAGAATCCCATCCAATAACTTTGTCACCAATGCAATGCTCACTAGTCCATGATACCCTGGCTTGACCTTACAGCCCTTCTTAAATAAAGGAAGAACATTAGACACCCTCCAGCTTTCTGGTACCTCACCTGTGGCTAACCAAGTTACAAAAATCTGACAAGGCCCCAGCAATTTCCTCTCTTGCATCCTAGGATATACCTAGTCAGGCCCCAGGGATTTACCCACCTTTACATGCTTCAAGACTGCCAACACCTCCTCCAAAGGAGTGCCCTTCTAAGGACAGCCAGAAAATAAACTCAGCACCGATAATTGACACTTACACCTCTTCCTCAAATATATTCACAGATTTAGCTAAAATAGGTGAAGGGACAGTTCCACCATCCAAAACTTATAGAAATTTATTGTGGCAATAAGCCATATTTCAGCTAGCATGGTAACCTTACTCTTAATTTTCACTGCAATAGCTAATCCAGTTTCTAAAGTCTCTGATAATTTTAAAACATGATCGATTTCTGCATACTTCTGACTTGCACTAATATATTTTCAGCAATCTAAGTATGTACCATATTAGACGATGCAATCCAAGATGAAATAAGTCAGATTACATGAATCTTGTAAGGCTCCACATTACAAAAGGGACATTAAACTTATCAGAATTTTGCAAAGCAACAGTCACACTGACTGCAGATACAATAACTGAACCACTTTCATCTACCACAGAAGTAAATCCTCATCCAGCAGTTCAAGACTGACATTTGATAACAGAATAAAATTTTGATCAATATACCAGGCACTGAAACAGTGACACTAAAGCTACAACTAACACAGGCAGGTCACTTACGCAAAACACATTAGTCTAAAGGAAAGAACAGATAACAAAAGAACAATATCTGGGTGGGTACATGGCTGGTGTTGTGGGAAGGAGTGGGAAATAGAGCAAGATGAAACAGCAGAAAATCAAAGCTAATTCAGTAACAGCTTTGCTTTTTTTAAATTGGGCAGGGCTGAGGAAGAGAACAGTAATATCTTACCCATGGCCTAAATGGTTGAATACCCAGAAAGCTGCCTCCTAATCTTCTACTTCAGCATTTCATCTCAATCTCTTATCTCCAAAACATCAAAATGCTTACCCAACATCAGACTGAACAAATTATTTCTTCCCCCCACCTCCCCCCAAAAAAAACTGGAAATCCAGTCACTGATCTATGCTACCAACATGGCTCCCTAGCCACCAATTCCACCCTTCTCCCTAGCAACTGCCAGAAGCCAGCGAGAAAACAAAAATAAGACGTCATGTAAGCTCAAGCCTGCTCTGCCATTTGCTAAGCAACTATTTGGATCTTGGCCTCTGCTCTACTTTGCCTCTTTCCCCAAAACAGCAGATTTCCTTTTTGACTTAGAAGTGTACCTAGCTCAGCTTTTAATATAGTCAATGATTCAGCCTCCACAGTTCCCTAGGATAGAGAATTCCAAAGACTCTGAATGTTTAAAATCCCTCACCATCTTTCTTAGATGGTGGACCTCTAATTCTGAAAATTGTCCCCTAGTTCAAGATGCCCCCACATGGGGAGACAGCATCTCAGCATTTATCTTTCATAAACCCTCCTTAGAATCTTGTATTCTTTAAAAGGATCACCTCTGAACCAGACCATATGCAGTGTCACAGCTGATTTCAGATTATGCAATCAACCTCCATGCTAAAATGGTGCAGAAGGCACCTTGGAAAAACCAGTTGTTGAATTACTTTCCTCAGCTACATTACCATGTTAGCACAATGAAATGCCAAGTGTCAGATGCATTATCCATCTTCTGGGGAAAAAAGCTTTAGGAGGTATCAAATCAAGGACTTGTCCTTCAACTAGACACAACAAAGGCCTGCTAATATTGCCACAGTTCCTCAGCTGACAACCAGGAAGACAGAAAGCAAATCAAATGTCAATCAAATCTAAAGTTGTATGAACGCTACGAGCAATTTCTCATCTTTCTGCTTCAGTACTTTGCAGCTTTCCAGACCAACCAGACTTAACACTTGCGAATCTACAGATACCAAGTCAATAAGTATCTGGCATGGATGAAAACAGGGGCATTTCCCCTATTAAGTTTTAGTTTGTAATCCCAACATTTAATTAGACATTGTAGCCAAAGTCAAAATCAACATACTCATCTCACCCTTACCCAAGAATACTTGCAAAAATTTGTTTAAAGTATCATCACTAATGACTGATGAGGTGTTTTTTAAAACAGGTCAGGTTGCATCTGCCGATCTGGGTGCTTCCACTATTTTCTGTTTTTACTTCAGATTTCCAGTATCTGTAGTTTATTGATTATCAATCCTAAAATGGCATTTGCTTGGGGGGTACCAAATGTTAAACATACAGGCTGTATGTGCCTGAAAAGCATGAACAAACCTAGCCTACCATAGTGTAAGTGATAGGTGAGGGGCTGAGGGAAAGAAAGGAAAAATTAATGGTAAAGGTGAAGAAATGTTATAGAAAAACTACGGCACAATTCAGCCCCTTCAGCCCACAAAGCTGTGCTGAATTATGTTATTGCACAGTTAGTAGAGCTGCCACCTCACAGCTCCAGTGACACAGGTTCAATCCAGACTTCCAGCACTCTGTGTGGGTTGTAAATTCTCAGTGACCACATGGGCCTCCCCGGGTGCTCCCATTTCCTCCCACAGTTCGGGCAGATTGGGTACTCGATTGCTTCTAGTGTGTAGGTGAGTAACAGAATTGAGGGGACAAAAAAAAGGTTGGAAATTGTTGGGAATGAGGGGAGAATAAAATATTAGGATAGGATTAATGTAAATGGTTACTTGATTGCTGGCACGGACTCAGTAGCCAAAGATTTGGTTTCTGTGTTACGTCTTTATGACTTTCTCTTTCCTCTCCCCACCCCAACTCCAATTTTAGATGTTCACTTCACTGAACAGAGTTCTGATGACTTGGGTTCCTTGATGTGGTCAGTAATCTTTCATACAGCATTCTCCAATTTTTAATAATGGTTAATGGTCAAAACATGCAACAGATCCATTTAAAACCTGTACAATTAAAATAGTGCTGAACAAAGTGCGAAGGAGTGGGAAGGAGAGAGAAAAATGGAAGAATAGAGATGAATTAACTTCTAAAAATAGTAGCAATTTTGACTGATGAGACATAACCAATAAGTACATGGAAAAAATTCAAAGCAATTATCTTGAAAGATTTAAAAGAAATTGCAATGGATTCAGATGAGTCAACCATATAGAAGTGTCCACTAAAGTGCATACTAACACATCTAATATTGTTCTATACAAACGCTAACTCTAATTAATTTCGAAGATAAACCAAAGACATTTGAAAAGTTAATCTGAGCTAATACCTAATAAATCCTGCACGATGAACAGCGCGTTACTGTGCATACTGCAGACTCATACTGAAATGCACAAGCCACGTATCAATGTCAAAGGGGTAGTGGTCATTTGGAATGTGAGAGGAAGCATGTTGACAGTGACTATATGTAAAAATTCAGATCCAGATAAAGGCATAAATTGAAATTTCAGGATTGCATTAAGATAACTATAGATGACCTCCACGTGCAGCACCTCATGCTGCAAACCTTTACTACAGCTTACTCCTACGTTTTATTCAAAGCTTCCTCAAAGTTCCAATAATATTCACCCAACACCAAAAATAAATGACACGCAACTGAAATCAGGAGACTGCTTAAGAAATACAAAGCTCAAAGAAAATTTGGACTGCAGTGCGAGGAGGTAGGCAGAAGATCGGAGTGGCAGCTGGAAAAGTGATCCCATCTGCACATCAAATGGAAGGAAGGCCTCCTGTTTATGGCTAAAAAAAAGGGAAATACTGGAAAATGCAGAACAGTGCTCCTTGAAGTGTGCGCGCAATTAATGGCTCTCTAATCCCATAGTGGGGGTACGTCAAGGAATAAACAGGATATATAACCAGAATGAGATGCCACACAAGTCTGCAGTAATGGCATAAGCTTTACAATACCCTTGTCAAGCTAGTTGGAGACATTTTTCGTCCAAGGCAGAACCCAGAAAGATACACAGGACTGCAGTACCCAGAGACAGCCTACAAGCAGTATTTGGAATAATCCATTTTTGCAGCCCAAAAATCCTGTAGCCCAAACTACAGTTGGGCACAAAGACAGGAATCAGGATACTGGTATCACAGCCATAACATTTAAGATGATAATTTGGCCCATTTATGACATGAACTGCTGAAAGAAAGACCTGTGCCTAAATTTGCTGCTTTCACAAGCTCAGGACATCCTCAAGCACTCTACAGGTAATCAAGCACCTTTTGAAGCATAATCAAGATTGCAGTGTGCAAACTGCAGCAGACTATCTGCGCACAGCAAGTCCTCACAAACAGCAATGCTATTCTGACCAAATAATCACTGAAAGCAAATTGTGGGATTAATGCTGATCATGAAAGCAAGGAAGGTTCCCCTGTTCTTTCAAATCACACCATGGGGCAACTTGCATCAAGTACACAGACAGGGCCTCTGTTTAAAGTCTCATCCAAAAAACAGATGGTAAAATAAGGAGGCAAAAGAAACCACCCACAGACTCCAAAACAATGGTTAGTCGAGGTCCCCTGATGCTTCACCATCACACTGCTGTAAAGTCAGCAGAACACCAATCCTGACTATGTTGATTTGCAAATAAACAGGAACTAGAGAGGGGGATTTACTCTGAGAAATCTAAGCACTTGGACTCGGATCACCAAAAGCTGCTCAGCAGGAAGCATTGCAGGATCAATAGATTGTGTTTGA
>JARFYF010000055.1:6658011-6670370 GCA_030265395.1 Rhina ancylostomus
CTAGTGGTAGGGAAGATATTGGCGAGGATACAGAGGGATAGGATTGGACTTGGAATTGTTTATTATCGTCACATGTACCGAGGTGCAGTGAAAAACCTGTCCTGCATACCGTTCATACAGATCAATTCATTACACAGTGCATTGAGGTAGTACAAGGTAAAACAATAACAGCATGCAGAATAAAGCGTAACAGCTACAGAAAAAGTGCACTGCAGGTAGACAATAAGGTGCAAGGTCATACCGAGGTAGATTGTAAGACCAAGAGTCCATCTTATCATACTAGGGAACAAACTTGATTGAGCTTTTTGTGGAGGTGACAAAGGATGAGGATAAGGCTGTGGATATTATCTACGTAGACATTAGTAAGGCATTTGATAAGGTCCCTCATGGTAGGTTGATTCAGGAGATAAAGATGCATGGGATCCAGGGTGAATTGCAAGTTTGGATTCACAACTGACTTACTCATAGAAGACAAAGAGTAGAGGTGGAAGGCTGTTATCCTGGCTGGAGGTCCGTGACCAATGGTGTTCCGCAGGATCAGTGCTGGGATCTCTGTTGTTTGTGATAAATATCAATGATGCGGATGAAAATGTAGACGGGTGAATTAGCAAGTTTGCAGATGACACCAAGATTGGTGGAGTTGTGGACAGTGTAAAGGACTATCAAAAAATACGGTGGAATATAGATCAATTACAGATATGGGCAGAGAAGTGGCAGATGGAGTTCAATCTGCAAAAGTGTGAGGTCAAGTGAAAGGAGAAAGTATACAGCTAATGGTAGGCTCCTTAATAGCACTGAGGTACAAAGGGATCTTGGGGTCCAGGTCCATAGTTCACTGAAGGTGGCTATGCAAGTGGATAAGGTGGTAGGGGTGTTGTGCATAAGAATAAGGGAGTCATGCTACAGCTATATATAGTCAGACCACACTTGGTGTATTGTGTGAATTTCTGGTTGCCCCATTATAAGAAGGATGTGGAGACAGTGGAAAGGGTACAGAAGGTGTTTACCAGGATGCTGCCTGGATTAGAGGGTATAAGCTATAAGGAAAAGTTGGACAAACTTAAGTTGTTCTCCCTGGATCATTGGAAGCTGAGGGGAGACTTGATAGAGGTTTTTAAAATTATAAGAGGCACAGATAGGGTAGACAGTCAGAATCTTTTCCCCAGGGTAGAAATGTCAAACACCAGAGGGCATGCTTTTAAGATTAGGGGGGTTGTTTATAAATGATGTGGGGGGAAAGTTTTTTTTATGCAGAGAGTGGTAGGTGCCTGGAATGGATTACTAAGGGTAGAACTGGAATCAAGGCAGTTTGGTGGAGTTTAAGAGGCTTTTAGATGGACACATGAGTATGAAGGGAATGGAGGGATATGGATGATATGCAGGAGGAGGACATTTAGTGCAAATTGGCACCAAGATCAGCATACATCATGGGCCGAATGGCCTGTCCAGTGCTGTACTGTCTATGTTTCAGAAACTGAGTAATGGTGATAACTTAATGCTTATGTACAGAGTGAGATGGTATGTACATCCATATTGGTTCAAGCTCTGGCCTCATATTTACTTCGCTCATCTCATCTGATAAGAATATGGATTACTACTGCTATTGTTCTCGTACGAATAAAAGGAAGATTGTTTTAGGTTGCCGATGAAGAATGCTTTTGAAAGTATAACCTTGGCTGAAAGGTTGTACTTGAGCTCTTGCTATAAGATGTTTATATGTCATGTAATTCAAAGTCCTTGATACGTGTACAATGATTTTCTTCTGTGCAATATGCTATGGTGCAGTAAAGTGGTTTTGAAGCACACTAATATAAACTGTAGTGGTGACTTCACTGGACTATTGTTCACACCTGCATTTGTACAACTCACAGAGACGTAACAATTTCAAGATCGTGGGGAACCCACATACTGGTGTCTGGATGATGGAGAGGTGATATTGTTGAATTTGATGAAGATCAGTGACTTAAATCATTTAACTGTGAATTCTGTCTCTTTTCATGTGCCTGAAGAGCTTGAAATGGACTTTTTCTCCAAAAAGCACTAATACTGTTGTTTGCTGTCCTTTGTTGTATGAATGGAAACTCACCAAGGATCAGAGGTCAGTGATCCCCATTGATGGAGAGACCTAAGCTGTTTGTGGAATGATGTCCAAAAGCAAGAAATAATAAGTTTTGCCTTGTGTTAGAGAACAAAATGGCATTCATTAATGGAGAGGTAACAGGGGTAATGGCAGACATAGCATCATGAAGTGTTGGCATTGTAAATTTTTAGAGTGGAGGCCATAGTGCAGGGGGCACAAGAGAATTTTGTGGCTTTATGTCATCTGAAAGAGATCAATGTTTCCTTGCACCTTGTGCTTGTCATTTAAACTTAATTACGTGGAACCATATTTGCATATTTGCCCATAACAATTTTTTGCACACTATTTGTTGACTTATATTTCTTACTCTTCTGTAGGATCACTTCAAGTTGCTACATGTGGAATTAGGGAATAAGCAAAATGATGACAGTAAAGAACGGCTACATTGAGGGAATTAAGTAGAGAGAACGAGGAGGGAAACTGATGTCAAACTCAGTGCTTCTAGTTGATGCGATTGTCATGATTGTAGAGATTTCATATGTGTTAAGGATCTCTTCAGGGTCAGACATTAGAGATGATACCCATATACATCACACCAAGTTCATTAAACTAATACTTTGTGTCTGTCTTCAGGGAAGGAAACAAAAAAAACAGGCAGAAATATTGGAGAACCAAGAGTCCAGTGAGAATGAGGAATTAAAGGAAATTTAGTATTAGTAAAAAAGGTACTAGAGCAGTTCGTGAGACTAAAAGCCAGTAATTTATGGGAAATTATTTACTAATCTATTGGAGTGCTTTGAAGGTGGCTTTAGGTTTACAGAAAGCTTCTGATGATGTACCACACAGGAGTTTGGTCAATAAGGTTACAGCACATAACAATGGAGGCAACTGGTGATTATCAAGGTTTTGGGCATCTGCTTTATATCATGCTGATGGCTAACCAGTGGATTCACACTGAACTGTCAGAGTTTGCAAAAGTGTGGCCTGGACTTCTACACCTGTGCACTGTATGCAGAAGTTTAGGATGTGTGATGAAGATACAGGCAGATACGACCTTCTGCTCTGTCCCTGGATTCCCAAACGAGTCCAGTGGTATTCCTCACTGCCCTGAGCAGATGGGCCAAGCGCTCTTTGTATCTGGGCCCTTAGGTTTACATCAGCCAAAGCTGGTCTATCTCTCATATCCCCTTTCATTTGATACAAACTTCATTAGAAAGGTTAGTGAAGGTAAGTAATTGTTACTTTTAACTTTATCTTAATGTTAGTATTTTCTTTATTACAGTAAATCTTTGGTGGTCCCAGACTGGCAGATTTTTGAGATAATTGGATGGTACTGCAACACACTTCTAATTCACTATCTTTTATGTTGCACAGTACAGTGGTATACTTTCCCAATGAACCTGGTAAGCGTTAAACAGGGCCCGGGTGTATTTAAAGGGAGTGCAGGAACTTTGCCCCCGACTTGCTGGAGGTAGCATGGGAACCTGGGCCTTGACATGATAGAAAGAGTGTGGAAATAGGGAGGCCTTTGTTTTAGAAGCAGTACAGGAACCGGGGTCTTGGTGTGTTGATGAGAGTACAGAAATCAACATCCAGTGAGCCAGATGCTGCCGTAAAACAACAAACTTTACAATATGTAAGTCAGTGATAATAAACCTGATTCTGATTCTGAACCATTGGGGCTTCTGAACAATCAAATAGTGGATTATTGTATTTTTACCATAATTACTTTTCTTCAACTACTTCTATACATCTTTGAATGTCAGAGGCATTGGGAAAATGTTAAAAGCAGTGAACTGTTAGAAAGTCATCAGGGTGGGTTGGGAGCAGAGTCTTAGTTTGTGCAACCTGCTTGTGGCTTGCTCTGTTTCATAGACCAGTTGTAGCAATGTGGACCTGAGGTCACTGGAAACTGTGTAGCCATAAGAGGTTAGTGTGACTATGGGGACAAAATGACCTCAAGGCATGGGCTGGGTTCAGTGAAATCCAGCCTGTTCTTCTTGTGCTATATTATTTGATGCAGCAACATTGATTTGCCAGGGTCAAATTTTCCTGATCCCTGCAGAATTGATTCCCCGAACTCAATGCTGCATCCCTGTATCGCAATAAATTCACTGCAACTAAGGAAAGAGAAACAGTTAAGGTTTCAGTTCTGCGATCCTTTGTTAGTAGGGCAGGCACAGTAGTGTAGTGGTTAGTGTAACGCTTTACAGTGCCAGCGATCCGGGTTCAATTCTGGCTGTTGTCCGTAAGGAGTTTGTATGTTCTCCCTGTACCTGTGTGGGTTTCCTCCAGGTGCTCCGGTTTCCTTCCACATTCCAAAGACGTACAGGTTAGGAAGTTGTGGGCATGCTGTGTTGGCGCCGGAAGCGTGGCGACACTTACGGGCTGCTCCCAGAACACAAAAGATGCATTTCACCGTGTATTTCAATGTGCATGTGACTAATAAAGATATCATATCTCATTTCATTCTGGTACATTGGTTAAGAGATAAATATTGGTCCAAGAGAGCTCCCAGCTTTAGACCAACTGATGGCACTTCTAACGGTGCAGCACTCCCCCCAGTACTGCACAGGGAGTTGGTCTCAAATTTTCTGCCTCATTGGCTAACAATTGAAGCATGCCATGTCACAGGGGTAGAGCTGGGTAAAAAAGTGCTGGACAGCCAGAGAGGGAGATACTAGCAGAGGTGACCAAGTTGTTAGGAGCTTAGAATTGTACAGCACAGAAATAGGACCCTTTGGTCTACCTTATTCATGGTCAAGTTCATTGTAATCTGCACAAGTCCGTGTGTGCACGGGCGCAATGAAAAACTTACCTGCAGCAGCATCACAGGCCCACAGCATCAGATAAGCAGCATTCGCAAGAAAAACATAAATTAAATATAAACTAAGCACAATCTTCACAAGAAAGAACACAATTAGGACTAAAAAAGCACCAGGTCCATTTTAGTGCAAAGTGGTCATAGTGTTGCTATACTGAGGTAGTGATTAGGGTTTTGCCGGTTAGTTCAATGGAAGTAGCTGTTCCTGAACCTGGTGGAGTGGGACTTCAGGCTTCTGTACCTCCTGCCCGAAGGGAGCTGTGAGAAGATGGCACGGCCCGGATGGTGGGGATCTTTGATGGGGGATGTCACCTTCTTCATGGTGGGGAGGGCTGTGCCTGTTATGTATTGGGCTGAGTCCACTACTCTCTGCAGCTTCTTACATTCCTGCACATTGGAATTGCCGTACCAGACTGTGATGTAACCAGTCAAGATACTTTCAACTGGTTAGACAGTCTGGCCTTGTATTCATTGGGATTCACAAAAGTGTGAGGGGAACTTAATTAAAAGAGTCTGAGATGTTTTGACAGCAAGGATGTGGACACTATCAGGATCAGAATCAAGTTTATTATCACTGACTTAAATGTTGTGAAATTTGTTGCTTTGCGGCAGCAGTACAGTGCAAAGACATAAAGTTACTGTAAATTACAAAAATAAATAAATAGTGTAAAAAACAAAGGAATAATGAGGTCGTGTTCATGGGTTCAGGGGCCGTTCAGAAATCTGATGGCGGAGGGGAAGAAGCTGTTCCTGAATCGCTGAGTGTGGGTCTTCAGGCTCCTGTACCTCCTCCCTGATGGTGGTAACAAGAAGAGGGCATGTCCCGGGTGGTGAGGGTCCTTAGTGATGGATGCAACTTCTCTCCTGATCTATGGTGCTGGAAGTTTGAGGCATAGTTAGGGGCATAGATTGACAGTGATAGTTTATAAATCTATCCTATATTTATACTGTGCAAGAAAGTTTCATTTATCTTGATGCCAATTTTAACTCTTCATTGACACTAATAGTTAATTACAGTCGTTACTTTCAATAGTATAATTGTAGCTGTTTATATTCATCGGCATGGCATGAATGCTGCTGGCATAGCCAATTTTTACTAAACTGAATAGTTTACTCGATTATTTTAGGGGCAGTTAAGATTAAACTAGATTTCTGTGGGAGTGGTGTTACACTCAGACTGCTAGGGTGAGGAGCATAGATTTCTTTCCCTTAAGACCGAGAGCAAACAGTCTTTATAACAACCTGAATTTTTTGCCCACTATTACTCATCCTGTTCATTTTTATTCCAAATATTACTGTTAGTTAATTGAATTTAAATTCCCTAGCTGACACTGTGGGCTTTGAAACCTTTTCTATGGATCATGTTCCAGGTCGCTGGGTTACTGTTAACATAACCACCAGGTTATGAGGGACTCATGTCCCTTTTTCTTTACTGACCCTCAAAGGTGTAGATAGAAACATGGACATTTTAAGATGACTTTCCATGCCTTAGCCTTTTCTGTTAAAGAATAGCAAATGCTGGTGATATTGGCTATTTACCTAAAGAGTCTTCAGGTCGAAATAGAAGCAGAGATAATATTAACTCTCTCCACAAATGCTGTCTGACCTGCTGAGTACTTCCAGCCTTTTCCAGCCTATTTCAGATTTCCAGCATTGTCCAAATGTTGCTTTCTTTTGGAACAACTGCACATCTTAGGATCAGACCAACTGACAAGAGACATGCAATAAAGAAGAAATGCTTGAAACAAGTGTGGCAACATCCATAAAGTCATACAGCATGGAAATAGGCCCTTCGGCCCAACTGCTCCATGCTGACCAAGATACCCATCCAAGCTAGTCCTCTTTGCCTGTGTTTAACCATTATCCTGTTAAACTTTTCCTATCCATGTACCTGTCCAAGTGCCTTTTAAATGCTGTTAATGTACCTGCCTCATCCACTTCCTCTGGCAGCTCGTTCCATATACAGATACATATATGTATATACATACACACATATGTTGAAAAAGGAGAACATAACATTGTTTTGATGGGTTGATCATGCTTGACGTCACCTTCCCAATCCGCAGCCCCACCCTTGTGACATCACCAACACCAACCTTTCATGTCTCTCTGGGTCCAGTTGAGCTGGGTCCTCATTGGCACTGTTGACCCAAGAGTCTGAGTGGTCCATAAGCAGCAACTAAGGCCTCAGGCGGTGGATCCTGAGGCCACACCCACAGGCTGCCCTGTTGCCACTTGATAACTTGCTGTCTTTTCAACTTTTCTGGGCATCTCTGACCTCCAGAACATTCCTGGCTTCAACTATATTTGCAGGTGTGGCAGTCAGAAACTTGATGACCCAAAGTTTCTCCTCTGAGCAAAAGGCATGAATAAAATAACAAAAAGAATTTATTTGTCTTTCCCTTTTAAAAAGACTGTTTACAGATTATGAGATGTGTAGTAGTGGACAAGACAGTATAGGGTAGTATGGTGACTCCATTTTACAGAACAATATCGTGTGTGTTTAAGCAGTAACCTGGGAGCTTAATCAAAGCTTACAGTGATGATTTAGGTACAGAACCTTGATCCAAGCTCTGGCACTTGGGTTTTTAACGTCTGCTCTTTTTGATTCCTGTCTTAGATTTATCCTTAAACAAGCTGCTTTCTACCAGAGCAACCTGCTACATGCCAATGATCTAAAGAGATACTTTCATGGCAAGGATGAACATCATAAGCAGCTGGTCTCAGAAGAGGACTGAAGTCTCTTTTTGTGCAAAGTGTTTCCAGTCGTGAGGGTGAGAGGAGGTGTGAAGGTTGGATTTCAAGAGATAAATTATATAGGGAAGACCAACACATGTATTCCACCTCCAGGTGACTCCTCATTCTGAAATGAACACACTTCTCTGGAATTCTACAGCCAGCCCACCACCACAAGAAAAGGTCTCACCACTACCTTCCCAGGGATGGACAATAAGTTCCAAGAACAAATCAGAAAGAGATATGATGCACTTTGTGGTGGATTTGTAACTCTATGTTTCTGCTGAATTATGTAGCTCAAAGCCAACCTTCAATTCCTTTCTCAGCAACATGCAGCAAGGCTATGATAGGCCAAAAGGCCTCTTCCTATGCAGCAAGTCGCAATGATTCTGTGTACTTAGTGTATCTCTAGGGAGCACACTTGGAAGATAATCAGAAAGAATAATTGGACATCTTGCTCAAATTCAAATGGTGGCTCTTCTAAAAGTTGAGCAGTGTTGCAAACAGCCTGAGCTACTCAACAGTTCTGATTAAACAGACTCTTGTTCCAAACAATAAAAACATGCTACTCTTGGCCTGTTCATGCATGAACACCAAAACTGACTGAACAGTCTCATTACACTCATTCATCACTGTAATTAGCCATAATCATAGTCATCCTGTTCAAATGAAAATGGAAAACTGGTAGCTTCACTACAATGTATTTGAATATGAATCCTGTCAACCGAGAAATGAAGCAAAGCAAATTCTGAATAGTCCCTCTGAAGCCACCTTTACAACTCTTCAATAAATTGGGGGCATAGTTCAAAGCACAATGAGGAGCATAACTTTACCTCAGTGTTATAATTTTATCCTGCTGACCACAGTGCAACTCTACCACAAAGCTCACTCTCAATCAAACATTCAATCATTTGCTATTAACTGGTAATCGGTTTATTATTGTTACATATACCAAGATACAGAGGAAAGTTTTTGTTTGCCATCCAGAGAGATCATCTCATACCAAAGTACATCCAGATAGTACAAAAGAAAACAGAATGCAGAATGGAGACACAAGAGATTCTGCAGATGCTGGAATCTGGAGCAACACACAAGATGCTGGAGGAACTCAGCAGGTCAGGCAGCATCCATGGAGGGACATAAACAGTCGACGTTTCGGACCGAGACCCTTCACCAGGACTGGAAAGGAAGAGGGCAGAAGCCAGAATAAGGAGGTGAAGGGAGGGGGAGGAGCACATGCGGGCAGGGGAGAGATGAGTCCAGGTGAGAGGGGGGAAAGGTAGGTAGGTGGAGGAGGGGGAAAGTGGGAATGATGTGAGAAGCTGGGAGGTGATAGGTGGAAGAGGCAAAGGGCTGAAGATGGGATCTGATAGGAGAGGACAGTGGCAGCTTGTGGGAGTGGGAAATTAAAGTGACAGGGAATGGGAAGCTCAGTGCCGCCCCCTGCAGAGTGAACACAGGCATCCCTCAAACTGGTTGCCCAATCAACACTCAATGCAGCAGAGGCCACAATGAGAATAGTGAATGCAGTTCACTGGATTGGAAGAAGCGCAAGTGAATCGCAGCTTCACCTGGAAAGAACATTTTGGTCCCTGGATGGTGGGAACGGAAAAGGTAAAAGGACAAGTGTTCCATCACCTGCAGTTGCAAGGGAAAGTATTGTAAGAAGGGGGATAGTTGGTGGGAATGGAAGAGTGGACCAGGGAGCCTTGAGGAGAATGGTCTCCATGAAATGCTGAAAGGGGAGGAGAGAGGAAGGTGTGTCTGCTGGAGGAATCTCTTTGAAGGTGGCAGAAATTGCAGAGAATGATCCATTGAATGCAAGGTTCATGGGTTGGAAGGCAAGGACTAGAGGAACTCTATCCTTGTTCTGTCATGAAAGAGAGGGGGTGAGAGCAGAGGCATGGGAAATGGATGAGGTGTAGTCAAGAGCTTTGTTAACAATGGTAGAGGGAAAGCCTCAGTTCAACAAGAAGGATGACATTTGAGAGGCACCTATGCGCAAAGGCTCTTCATTGGAGTAAATACGACAGAGACACAGGAACTGGGAGAATGGAATAGAGTCCTTATAGGAGGCAGGGTAGGACAAAGAGTAGTTGAGATAACTGTGGGAGTTGGTATTCTTGTCATGGATGTTAGCAGCTAGCCTACCCCCTAAGATGGAGATGGAGAGATCCAGAAAAGGAGGGGAAGAGTCAGAGATTGGCCACGTGAAGGTGAGGGCAGGTAGGAAACAGGCAGTAAACGTAACAAAACTGCTGAGTTCTGCATGAGTGCAGAAGGCAGCACCAGAACAGTCATCGAGTTGTGGAAGTGGGCCTGGGTAGGTCAGAAGCAAAGAGGAGTCCACATATCCCACATGAACTGCTTGAGTCACATAATAAGGAGAGGTACAGCAGACTTGGGTTGTAGAGAGTAAAGACCATGGTATACATCTCACACTGCCAGAAAAGATAAATCACGGCTGTCATTTGTGCACAAGCTGGCCAGCATATACCTCTTAATTCCAACAATCATTAACTTTAGAATGCCATTCAGTTTTTGGAGAAGGAGTGCTGTAAAATGCTTAAATGCATAATCTCATTCTACAATATTCAATTTCATCCTTTTTTAGTAAATTCCACTAACGTAGGTTTATTAATGTAAACTGATGCCGAAGTGTCTGCATCTCTGCTTGACAACCAGTTCATAAAACCACCAGTTGAACTATTTTCTTTCAGATTTGTGTTGGTTTAGAGTCTAACTTGTCTATTTTGTTTTGCATTTGTTGGATGTGAACACTATTGGTAAGCCCATCCCCAACGGCCATTGAGAAGATGATGGTGAGCTACCCTCCTGAGTCTGGGGATGAAGGTGCTGCCACATAGTTGTGGGGTAGGGAGTGCCAGGATTTAGACCCAGTGAAGGTACGCCAATATATTTCCATTTCAGGTTGGCACTTAACTTGGAAGAAACTTACAGCTGCTGCCATTTGCCTTCTGATGTTAGAAACCCACTGGCTGGCAGATGCAATTGAAGAAGTTTATGGTGTTAGTTCTTTGTGGCTGGTACAAACTATTGCTATGGGATGTGGTATTGTGCAGTATTTTCTGAATTTTCCTTGTTAGATGAAGGCTACAGTGTGTTTATGTTGTCTCATCCTCAAACCTGTCAAAGGGAAGGGTTGATTATTTAAGATAATTCCCTTCAATATAGTTTATTACTCTGTACCTTGTTGATGAAATTAGCTATGACTGGATTTAGACTGCAAGGGGTATAATCTTCCTGTGCTTTTGAAGGCAGCAGCTTTTGCTTACTCCGTGATTTACATCTGACAAAATTATTTACATTCCACTGAACCCTAACTCCTAGCTGGGGTTTAGTGTATAATTTTAGCAAGCTCCCAGCATGATAACAGCCACAGACTGAAGCGTGTTGTTGGGAGCAGGGAAGACAAGTAGAAGATAATTTTACTTGCTAACAAAGAGCCACAAGTTCACCCTTGGAAGTGATGTGACTGAGCCACATCACCGTATAATTGTATGACAAACAGATTTGGAACTGAGGTTACTGTTGCAAGAGGTTTGCTTAATGGTGAGGTCATAGGTATGGGGAATGTTTGCTTTGTTCACACTTCTCACAAGGAAAGGACGGTGAGGACCCAGCATCGTGAGTTCCAATTGTGTCTGGTAGTAAGGAGGTTATGGTACCAGATCAGTAACCTAAAGGCTTAGGTGGAAAATCCAAGGCATAACTTCAAATCATAACAGTTGGGGAACATTGATTCAAATAAGTCATGAATTTCAAAAATATTAGTAATATTAACCAGTGTATCATCATAAAAAAATACTTGTCTTTCAAGGGGAGATAATCTGCTATCTTACCCAGTCTGGTCTACATGTGACTCCAGACCCGCAGCTATATAGTTGTCTCACCATAGTCCTCTGAAATCCATCAACAAGCCACGCAGTTCAAGGGCAATTAGAGATGCATAATGAAGGCCGCCCTTGGCAGTGATATGGATATCCTGTGAATGACTAAAGTAAGGAAATCCCATACAGTATGCTTGCATTGAAGTAACGTAACCCATCACATCTCACCACTTTTTTGCACCTTAAAGAATTTTCTGTTGGGCACTAAAAGAGGCTGTTTGCAATAAGATATTGGGCAGCTTCTTCATTGGTTAAGGAGGATACCACGCATCAACATGGAAGATATTCCACCTCCAGTCAACAACTGGAAACCTTATCACACACACATCTTAGAAAAGCACACTGAGGAAAAATGCAACAGAAGTTGGATTTTTCACTCAGGATAATGCTCACACATTCTCAGTGGGACACAAGATGGGCATTGTGCATCCTGAGCTCTTCAAACATCTGATCTCTCAATTTCTAAGATTGCGAGGAGAGAGCAGAAATAACTCAGGAGATAGCTGTGGAAATTATTTTAAGCTAATATTGTACCTGTAATTGGAATTGGTTTATTATTGTCACATGTACCAATGTAGAATGAAAAGTTTGTCTTGCATGCCGTTCATACAGATCAATTCATTACAACAGTCCATTGAGGTAGAACAGGGTAAACCAATAACAGAATGCAGAATAAAGTGTAACAGCTATAGAGAAAGTGCAGTGCAGGCAGACAATAAAGTGCAAGGTCAAAATGAGGTAGATTGAAGGTCAAGAGTCCATCTTATCATACTAGGAAACCATTCAATAGTCTTATAACAGTGGGATA
>JARFYF010000055.1:6932756-6943992 GCA_030265395.1 Rhina ancylostomus
TCACTTGTACCGAGGTACAGTGAAAAACTTGTCTTACAAACCGATCATACAGGTCAATTCATTACACAGTGCAGTTATATCAGTGCAGTTATATTGAGTTAGTACAGAGTGCATTGATGTAGTACAGGTAATTCCAAGAGCACAAGAATTAGTATTTGCAAACCCTGTGGCCCCCTCCAGTTTATAGTGCCATTCAGTAGGATCACAGCTGGTCTTCCTTAAGGCACTTCTCACTCTTATCCCCATAATCTATTTATTCTAATGTCTAAAAGTCCGACACCTTTTTGAAAATACTCTGACTGCACATCCACCATCCCTTAGGGTAGAGAATTCCAAAAGTCCACAAAGAAATGTTGTCCTCTTCTCAATCAAAGACAAAGATCCCAGTTCTGAATCTCAAGCCAGGGTATACAGCTTCTTGGTACCTATTCTGTCAAGCCCTTTTATGGCGTGTGCATTTCAATTGGGTGACCTCTCATTCTTTGAGAATGCAGAAAATATGGGCTCATTCTCCTCAGTCTCTGGCACCGGGACTTCCTGTTCCATGAACTTTTATTGCAGCCCACTTAAGGCAATGATGTCCTTCATTAGATAAGGTAACAAAAGCTGTACCAAACTTTCAGATATTGTTCTTACTAAAAAGAATATGTGGCTGTACTGTAGGTACAACAGTTACACCTCGTGTAACAATTATTTAAAGTTGGCCTTTCCTCCAATCTTTAAATCTTCTGAGTATTAGAGGAAAGAATACACAGGAACTACTGTAGATCACTTAGCCCTTCAAACCTATCGCAACACATTATTAAGATCATGGCTTACTCTGTCGCATTACTCAGTGTACTCATCTTGCTCCATTTCCCTTCAGCTGATTAAAAATCATTAGACTTAGATTCAAAATGATTAAGTTGCCATTTGTGACATTCTAAAAGTGCTTTCTGATTTTAATCTTAAGGCTTAGCTCTAATATTTATACCTTTACCCAAGTCCTAACTTCTATCTGTCAAAGCCATCAGATCTACTAATATGTTGTAAACACAAATCAAATAACTCTTCACCCTTCTGTAGTTTATGTATTCTCTTCTCGTAGCTTAATCCTCATGTACCAGATATCTTTCTGGTAAATCTATGCTGTACTCCTTCAAAGGCTAATATATCCGTCCTAAGCTGTGGTGTTCAAAGTTGCTTTTTTATTGTTGGTGGTCTAATTGGAATTGTGTATATTTACTATATGCAATATTCTAGGATCTTTTTTGATTTCCTTTTTAATTTCATTCATGTGGGATCCACATTAAGACTCAGTGTTTATTGCTCATCCCAAATTGCCCTTCAGAAGATGGTGGTAAGATATTTTATGAGAAGACAGTGAAGAATAAACTACATTGCTGTCATCTATAGTCACACCATAGCAAAATTGGGTAGGAAGAACTCATTTACTTCCCTAAAAGTCATAAGATCAATACTTGAGGCCTCAACAGAGCCATCTTGAACCCCAAATAGCCACACCTTCCCTATTTGGATATCTGCCCTTTATCCTAATTTTCTGTCTCTTGCTCCTACTAACCAGATCTATAACTTCACTTCAATTTTCAGAGCTTCAACTTTACCTAATAATATATTTGAAGGACTTTGTGAAATGCTTTTGTCAAAGCCCAAATAAATATCCAAAGATATTTTCCTGCCACTATTCAAGTTTGAGATAGAAATCATTGTGTTCCAGGAAGTTGTTACTGCCCAGTGCCATTATTTTCTTCTTTGCTTTTTCACTTGCATTTATTTTGGTGAGTTCTCCTCCCTGATTCAATGTTAATTTCTTTGGGTGCTGTCATTGTCTCCCACCGTAAGTGCTGATGCATGTGGATCGGCCATTTCCTGGCTTATTTTTAACAATAATCAGTTTTCAATGTGCCCACATTGCTGCTGATCACCCTCTACCTAATTGTAAAATTCTCTTTTTATGTCCCTTCTACACTGTTTATAACTTGCTTGCAATTTGCTTCTGCCTTTCTGCTTTTTATACGATCACCGCTGTTAATTTCCCATATACTGTGTTGATATTTCTCATTAGTGCAAGTTGCTGATTGAGAATTTCATACAGTGGAGCCACATTACGACCGGTCACAAGAGCTGTTTAGTGACTGTTGGCAAAGCAATTTGCAACGTTAAATGTTGATGAAGTTCAATCAGTAACTGTAATAACAGAACACAAGATTAATGGATAGGAAATTTGGCAGTTGTAAGTCTCAATGTATCTATATATCTCCATTGAGGATTCCTATATTTTGATTAATTGATATTTACTCAATATTTTAAGGATAAATTTTGCATCACTAATGTGATGGCAGTTCTCTCATAGCAAGTTAGAATTTTGTTATGAATATTCAACAAGATCAAAGCAATTTGTTACAGGAAGGACATCGGTGAGGGGGATATCTGCCTAGTGATCAGAACTTAACTTAGTCAGTATGCATTTTAAATTATTTGCAACAATTGGGGTTGGCAGCATAATGAACAATAGCCAGCGAGGGAGGCCTAATATTTCCCAAAAATCTCCTGCTCCTTCTCAACCAATAATTCAATTTTAATTGCATCTTTCCATTTGTTTTAGTCCTGGCTGCCGCTACCTCCACGAGGTGCAGGATGGGCAATGTACTGAATCAAGATGCATGGTTTACTTAGGAACATAAAGACAGAGTAGGCCATTCAACCCCATGATCCTCTTCCACCAGTCTGGTTATGTGTCTAAACACACGGGACATTCCAAATCTTGCATTTCTGTGTTTATAGCACTGCAGTGGGAAGTATTTGTCACATAGGGTTACCTGTCTTCACAATCACTGCATATGTAGTTTCTATAAAACTAACCACCTTGAGATTCAGTATAGCAAACAGCGGTAACAATATTAACTGAGATTCTTCTCATTGGAATAATGCCAGTTGTACTCTTACTTGATTTTTTTTGCTCTCTGCAAATGTGGAAGGCTTTAGCAAGCAGAAACAAAGTTTGCAGAACTTAATTGATTTGCAGAAGTCACAGGACATCAGTGAGAAATGTAGAGAACATCATAAGACACTAGATATGGAATGTTGTATAGTAGCTATAAACAGGAGCTTCTGTGTGCAAATTTCCAAATGAATGCAAATCATTTTAAGACAAAGGTATCTGGATTACAAGCTCTGTCAACTACCAACAGGATGTGGGGAGAGAGGTGAAATGTCTGCACCAGCCCTATCTCACAATGTAGGGCATCGTAATCCTTGCGAGGCTGATGAGCTTCTTATAGCAAAGTCACTTATGATGAGAAAGCCTTAAGGGCTCTAATTAATTTAGCTTTTGGACAGATATAATTCAGACTGCAGACGAGTAGGTGAACCAAGATGTACATACGATGCACCACCTGTGTCTCCCATCTGACACAATGGCCTGAAGCGAGTCACATTGTTTCCAACCACACTGAGGAAGACTGCGGAATCCTAATAGTTTGTTTTGCAATGACAATTAAGCTTGATTGCTCACTAAATTACAGCTCATAACCAATTTTTTTTTGTTCATTTAATGATATAGGCTGATGCTGTGTGAATCCTAATCAGCTAAGTATTCACGTAAACACTTGTGGTAACACTGACTTCAGAGAAAGAGTAAAAGGCACCTCATCAGGGAACAATTGAAACAAAGTTTTCCATAAAGTGAGCATGATATTATCTTATCCTGGATGCTCATTCCAGAAGATAGAAACAACAGCACAGCACAGGAACAGGCTCTCCAGCCCATGAAATCTGTGCCAAATTTGATGCCAAATTAAACAAAATCCATCTGCCTGCACGTGGTCAATATCCCTCCTTTCCCTGATTTAATGGGCTTGTCTAAATGCCTCTTAAACACCACTATCGTGTCTGCTCCCACCACCACCCCTGGCAGTGTGTTCCAGGTATGTTCCCATGCTCTGTATATAAAACTTACATCGTATATCTCCTTTAAATTTTCAACCCTTTCACCTTAAAGCTATGTCCTCTCGTATTTGACATTTCTACCCTGGGAAAAGGACTCTGACTGTCTACCCTATCTATGCCTCTCATAATTTTATAAATCTCTATCAGGTCTCCCCTCAGCCTCTGACACTCCAGAGAACATGTTATATCATTCCAGGATAACTTCCCTCACAATTACATTACCTCGTGATGGGTTTGTGTAGGGTAACTAGAGAGAATTTGTTTCCATTGACAGATGTTTCCCAGAATAGGCAACACAGATTCAGAGCAATAGGTAAAGACAAGAAGGGTTGTGAGGAAAATAATTTTTGTACAAAGGTTGGTTGTGATCTGGAACGCACTTCAACTAGAGTTGTTGGGAACAGAACCAAAATAGATAGGTATGTCAAAAAATAATTTGTGGAGTTCTGGGGAAAGAGTGGGGAAGTGGGATTGATGTATTAACTCTATGGTCCTTGTCTGTTCAACACAATCTGCTGGAGTTATTCCAGCTCAGATGACTTCTAATCCTTTCCTTGCCTCCTGAAGAGACTGTTCCCTCAAGATACCCCCTTGATATAATTCCTATTCTTTCCTCAGCCTGTTAATTATCACTGTTTGCCATTTCCTTTCATGTCTCTGCCTCTCCATTGACAACCATTTATCATCTCGCATCTCCCACCCACTCCTCCCGAGGCATCTGTGGAGCTGGAGTGAATCAACATATTCCGGGCCAAGATAGAGAGATTTTGTGTTACGAGAAACAGGCAGGTAAACAGAGCTGAGGCCAAGATCAAATCAGCCTTGCTCCTACTAAATGATAGAACAGGCTCAAGAGATAAAATGGTCCCTCTTCTGCCTCTGTATCTAATATTCTAATGTCTTTTACTATCTGGATTCCATGTGAAGGTTCTCCCTGTTTCCAAACCACTCACCATCTGACCACTGTTCCCATACTTTCTGCTAAACTGAGCTCACTTCAGTCTTTTGCACCACTTTTGGCTTCCATCATACCTCCAGGCGGTGCCTTCATGACTCACCCACTCTGTCCTTCCCAGAGGTGAGCGCAGTGTGTGATGTGAGTGTGGGGGAAGACCGGAGCAGAGGTGCCACAGTCATCCTGTAAACATCCAGCACATTTAGCAGATGCACGTGTGTAATATGCACCTGTTTAGGGTGCTCCTCCAGAAGTGCTCACATTTTATATCCCTTCTTCTCTCTTTAATCGACCTCCCTCATAAACCTCCTCTCCATCCTTCTCATGATCTTTGCTGCCGCAATGTGGAACAGATCAATGTTTTGGTTTGGAGGGACAAGAGGCCACAGATGCTGGAATCTGGAGCAACAAAACAAACTGCTGGAGGAACTCAGCGAGTTGGGCAGCATCCGTGGAGGGAAATGGACAGTTGCCATCTCAGGTCAAGGCCCTTCACCTAGACAATTTACTTCTCTTCTCACTAGTGCTGCCTGACCTGCTGAGTATTTCCAGCATTTTCTGTATTATTTCAGTTTTCCAGCAGTATTTTTGGATTTGCAATTTTTGCTGCATGTTCTTCCTGCTCCCTCAATCAAACACGTTGCCCTTAAGTTCCTTGTGGTGATCGTAATACCTATTCTTGTTCACTCTTTTGCAGCTCTAGGAAGATATTGACTAATGGATCCACTTTGTCTTTGCCGTATTTCCTTTCTGGTTCCATGCAATTCAAATTCCTCTTCAAAATATTGCAAACTAGTTAGGTATTGTACTTAAAAAATAAATCAGACAATGCTCACTGCGATAATTAAAAATCTAACAAGCAGATATTTAACAAGTAGGTAGTTCAGTACATTCAATGGATAATTGACCTTCATAAATCCACTTGTGGGAGTTCATTGTTTGAAGTTTGAGCTTACATAACTCAAATTTGTGTGAAGAATTTTAATCTTATTTGACAATCCTGTTGAATATTCCACCACCAACTTCTCAAGGGCAATTGGGAACAAACAATAAATTCCATCCTTGCCAGTGTTGCCCACTTTCCATAAATGGATTAAAAGGATGGTTTACCTTTTATAGAGGCTGTAGACAGTAGTGGACATAGCCTTACCCTCCACTACAGGAGGCGCTGCCTCAAGAAGGTAGCATCTATCATCAAGGATCCCCACCATCTGGGTCATGCCATCTTCTCACAGGAGGTACAGAAGCTTGAAGTCCAACACCACCAGGTTCAGGAGCACCTACTTTCCAACAACCATTAGATACTTGACCTGACTTGCATAACCCTAACCCTACCTCAACAACAGAACACCTCGGACCACCTCTGACTGTTCTTTTTTTGCACAGTCTTTTTCTTCGTTTTGTTGTCTTGTAGAATTTATATTCTGGTGTGTTGTCTGCACCTACATGCCTGTGATGCTGTTGCAAGCAAGTTTTTCATTGTACCTGAGAGGGGAAAAATTTTAAGGGGATATGAGGGGTAAGTATTTTCACCCAGAGGGTGGTGGGTATATGGAACAAGCTGCCAGAGGTGGTAGAGGCAGGTACAATTAGAATGCTTAAAAGACATTTGGAGAGATTCATGGATAGGAAAGGTTTTAGATGGATATGGGCCAATTGCAAATGGGATTAGTGTAGATCGGCAGGTTGGTCAGAATGGGTGAGTTATTTCCATGCTGTATAATTCTATGAATCTACTCTATGAATATATTGCAATATCTGTAAAAAGCAAATCTAACCTCAAGCTGACTTGCTCAGTTTTCGCCCCCAGGTTCAGCTTGACATCCTCCAGTGGAGAGGGAAAATGTGTAAATTAACCATTGACATAAAATGTTAAAGGTGATCAGAGTCCACATCCAATTGCTTGATTGGATCAAAAACATGTTCCGTTGAGGCAGATGTAAAGTCAAGATTTGCCTCTTCATTAACTACAGGGTGACAAGCATTTTCTTGACTCGCTCACCAGCAATTGTTGGCTTTGCAACAGCATCAAAATCAGCTTCTTTTAATATACAAACTTAATTTATTAGAAATGACACAGTGTGATGTAACAGTGTGGCTTCAAATTATAGAATAGAAAGGGGGACAAAGGATTCTTCTGCCAGTCGATGCACACAATTAAATGATTACGGCATTTACTTCCAAGAGTTTATACCTGAGTTAGAAACTATTAACAAGAAAGATCAGACTGAATAAGTAGGTGAAGATAATGCAATGAACACCACCACCTTCAAGTTCTCCTCCATGCCCATCCTGATTTGGAAATATGTTGTCATCAGGTCTAAGTCCAGGAACACCCTACCCAAGAACATTATACAAGTACTTTTCCCACAAGGACTTGAATGGTTCAAGAAAGCAACTCACCAACCTCCTCTAAGGGCAGTTAGGGATGAGCAATAAATGCTGGCCTTGTTACTGTTCCCATATTATGAAAAATTGATAAATAAATCTGTATTGGTAAGATAGCATGGTGGTTAAATCTAAATACTTCTCGAACGACCAGTTCAACCATGGCCTCTTGGGTACTTAAAGTCAGTTATTTAATTTAACTTAACTCTGACATAGATTTGGAATGAGCTGGTATTAGTAGTGTCAGCTATGGAACTATCAGAAATGTAACTGCTTCAACTAATGTTCTTCAGACTAGTGAAGTTAAAAATCACATCTAATTAGGGAAGGAGATCTGATGTCCTTACCCAGTCTGGACTTACATGTAACATCAATGTGGTCGGCTCTTCAATGGTTTACAAGATCAAGGACGGTTAAGTGTGGACGTTAAATGCATATAATCTGTGCATTAATAAAACCAGTGCAGAAAACAATTAGCTCAGACATTGCCCACCTTGTTACTCATCCTAGAATCACAAACTATGGTTTCCCCATTCCTGTCCTCACTTCGTTCAGATGCGGAGGGCTGATCTCGTTCACTTAATGCATCCCCGAGTCCAGAGCACATTCTCCATGGCAACAGGACCCTGCTCCCAAAACAGCCCAGAAGGCTTTCACAGCCACCAGTGCAGGTTGTAATAGATTTCAAATGTCTCTGACATTCAGACACTGTTAAAATTGATGTAAACTACTAACAATTATAAATTGAATGATAAAGTTATATAGGAACACTTAAAGTACATACAAAACTAAGTGCTTGAAAAAAAAAGCAAAATAATTTAACAAAAGTAAATTATCTTCCTTTCTGCCCTCCAATCCAAAGCCCTTCAGTCCACAGTGAAATCTGTCATTACTCTAGTTCTACACCAGGTCTGACTTGGTGTGATATCCAAGAGGGGCTTCTCCAGAGTAAAAAAATGGAGGCACAAGACACTCTAGGTGCTGGAGTCTGTAGCAACAAACTCCAGAGTAATGTTGGGGGACATCAACAGGACAGGTCTCCATCACTAGAGTGAACTGATTCGGCCTCCTGAGTATGTCAGAAAGTCCCTGACTTGTTGTTTAACCTGCTAAATGCATTAGCCAGGGAGTTTCAGCCAAAAGTGTGCAAACTTCTGATCATTCTTCAGATCGGAAATCAGAGAACCGAAATGAAAGATGAATTGAAGTTTCAGATTGAGGAAGTGTCTTGGCCATTATGCACAAGACAATGACTGAAACTAAGAAAGCAGCCGAGAAATTGAGAAGCTCAGCCTAGAATTTTTGTTGGTTCTAACTAGTGTTATGCTGACATATCTCTAAAAGTCTACAGTTATGTAATGCAGTATTGAGTCCAGCAGACTGCAAAGAATGCAGTTCAAATGATGGCCCTTGTGGTATAAGCTGGCTGTTCTTCAGACTAGTAAAGCTGAACGTCCCACTGGAGATGAATATTGGGAGTTGCACTATGAATGACACCACGTGAGAGAGTATTATACTGGAGTGCTTGCTCGTGTTAACAAAAATCCTGCTTGAAATTCAGGGGTCAAATTTCCCAGCAGGCACCAAGAGGCGAGAAATGGTCATGGTTCGCTCTTCTCCCCAAGTTAAGCTGGTGTTTGACTGCACACTTTACCTTTTTCAGTCATGTGAAAAAGAATTTCTAGACCAACACCTTTACAAGGATAGAAACATTTATTCTAATATCTGGATCCTGGAACAAGCCTTCAACACACAATGATCTATGCTCACCAATAGGTTTCTCCTGTGGCTTGGACAACCTTTTGGCAATTGCTGATCCGTAAGTAGGGAGAAAGTCACATCTGTCAGCAGTGAGACAATGAAACAGGGAGGCTGTTAAGATGATTTACTTTGGAGGCAGCGATTTTGAACCTCTCGCCATTAAATGGCGCAACTGTATCTCCGAGCCATAAATCAAATTGCGTCACTGCTGTGCAGCAGGGAGTTTTAACCCCTTGATCTGGACCCTGGAGTTTTCACATCTAAATTAGAATTCTGCTGTTGAGATCTCTAGTGTTGACAAGCAACGGCAAGCGTGTGCCAAAAGAGATGCACGCTTTGGGGTTTGAAAAGTAATTTGCAGAGGAAAACACTAGCACAGTATAAGCAAAAGTAGGTCTTTCCTGATATGTCTGATGTGACAGAGGTGTCACTAGTCAAATCCAGCAGCTTGTCAATGTTTAACTGTAATGACAGATTAATTTACTTCAGATATGAGTACATGTACAAGCCATTGTAAATACTTAACATTATCTTGTGCACCTGAAATGTTTTATGACAAGTACTCAGGAAATGTTGTCTTTAACATCCTTTGGGTGGGATATTGAACCAGCCATTTCTTGTCCTGGGGCACATAATATGAAATACTATCAGTTTTAAAATAACCCCATGTGACAGGGTGACGAGCCAGTAATAGCTTTGTTACAAAGCCCCTTTTATTATAAATTTTATATGTACTTTATCTTCTTTACAAACACATATTTCTTTTGCAATTCCATCATGGCTAGAAAGCAAAGATAGGAATTCATCATGAAAATTATGTATAAAAGAAATAATAGGCCTAAATCACTAGTGGATACAAAATTGTATGAAGCGACAGATAATGAGTCTTTGATCCCAGCCAGCATTTATTATGCTACATTTTCCTAATAAAGATAAAATGGCATTCTTATAATTCCAGCATTGGGCAAATGAATTATTCATATGTTAATTTATTAATTATTCACATTCCTGTGCCATAACTTGACTGGAAAGATTAAAATTGAGACAGAAAGCTTTCTTTTAATTGAATCCAGGAACAGTATCAAGAAAAAGAATCGTTATGTATTTTCACAGGATGTACAAACAAGGCTCACCTGACTTTTATTCTATCACTCTTTGTGCAAATGGAATATTCATTCAGAATGCTGTTGTTTCCAACACATTTTGGCAAATTACTGTTTTGTGCCAGTTGACAATGAAATTACTGACCTGCCACTGAGCAATTCTCACAGTCGAGATATTCAAGTTTTGATATACATTAAACCTTTTGTACATAGCACTAAACTTAATAGCATTGAGTATTCAGATTTCAGCTCTAAAATTATATATTTTAATCCACTGTATAATTGTCCTTTAGACCCCAAATATCTAATGCATTATAAATTCAAATTTTTGAGCATATTAGCTGAAGCTGAATTTGGTGCAGTTCCTTTGTTTTTTTATTATGTACGCCTATAATTGAACTCAGTATCTCCATACTACCTCATTGCACAATTTTTAAATACCACCTTTCTCTGGGGTTTCCACTCTTCTGTAAAGTGCCAGGCTTTATATTGGATTTTTGCAGAGGGGGATGAATCTCTGGAATTCTCTACCCTGGAGGGTTGTGCAGAAGAGCTCACTGGGGACATTGAGTGATAATGGATATATATTTGGAAGATCAGGGAATTGAAGATCATGGGGAACAGAAGAGGAGACCTGGGGCAGGTCAACCATGAACATATTGAGTGGTAGAGCAGGTCTGAGGAGCTGAGTGGCCTCCTCCTGCTCCTACTTTCTTGTGCTATTATTATCTTCTTATTCCTGCAAGCTCTCAGTTTGTGTAGTTATCCCTCCTTACCCTGACCTGTCTGTGAAAGTGAGGAAGACTCAAACTTTCATGGAGTCATAACGTTGTGCAGCACAGGAACAGGCCCATCAGCCCACCGTGTCTATGCCAACCATCATGCCCATCTATACTAATCCCTCTTGCCTGCATTAATTCCATAACCCTCTATGTCCTGCTCATTCAAGTACCTACCCTGCCTCTTGAACATTGTTACTGCTCCTGCCTCCACTGCCTCCTCTGGTGGGTCATTCCAGACATCAATTTTTGTGTGAAAAACTTACCCCTCAGATCCCCTTTAAATCTCCTCCCTCTCACAG
>JARFYF010000055.1:7810926-7821185 GCA_030265395.1 Rhina ancylostomus
CTTTTGGATTTCAGTGACCGCTTGCAGTTATGGTTTGACCTGGAAATTTCAGTCACATTTCAAAAAAAGAGATCTGGCCAGTGGTGTGATTTTATAAGCTGAAGAACTAATTGGGCAATCCCTCGAGTTGGATGTCTAGCTTCCACTCCAGTTCTGAGGACAGGAAGCTGCCTGTGGGTGAATTATTTTAACGTGAGGCAGCCATTGCACACCAACTATCACACAGACTTGACTCAATGAGGAGGAGGTGCTAGACGACAAGAGGTCGGACTCTGCTGCTCGGACTTTGAGCACACAAGCACATGTGGCATGCACACGTGCTCCTGTACACGTATGCTCCTCCACATGGCTAAACCCTGACAAATGGTATTTGATTTTTTTACATCTGTCTCTGCAAATAACTTGATAATTTTTTTAAGGGAAACATTGGAATGAAATTTGGAGAATGATTTATTCATGCTGCATTCTGTTATTGACTGCAGAGCTCCCTCAAGGCCTCAGTGACCCTTGACAGGAGGGTATTTATTAGGAGGACATATTAAAATGATTACAGCATGTAATCTGTACTTTCAACTCTCACCTTTTCTCTAAAAGATAAAAAAAATCTTTAACTCAACACAATTGTTAGAGTTTGTTTACTGCCTGCCCTGCTTTAGATCATTCCTTGCCAAAAACCAGCAGCCTTTAAACATACATAATTGACAATTAGGTTAGGAAAGATCCAGCTGTTAACTTTCTAAAGCTGGGAAATTCTCAGCTGCGTTGCTATGATTTTAAATGCAATTGTTTGAATTGAATATTTATTTTGATCAACATATCATTGCGGTGAATCATGAGTCTGTTTAAATGAATAATGCATAATGTTGCAGTGCCTTTATGGAAATGATGCTCGAACACACTGCAGTCAACTGCAGAGACGGTTGATATGTGCTGGTAACATTTGCTGAGTCCATCCGTGTGTGTGGGCAGGTTTTCATTGAGGAAAGTATGATGTGAGGTCAGGATCTAAAATCCAAAGCTGAAATTAATATAGACAGACGTGAGGTATTGCTTCCGTAATTGTTAAATTGTAAGGAAAAAGGGAAGAAATATTGCTGTTCAATATCCTCAGAAATGTCTTGCTAATCTGGTCCTACTATGACTGAATTTGAGCTCTGTTATAAAGGCAGGAAGAAGATTGTAGTTTTCTAGCCACTGTTGGGAACCCCTGCTGAGGTGGGAATGTGTAAATGTCATCCAAGGACAAGACCGAGCTCAGCTGTGACAACCTTCTCAGTCAGATAGTTACTGCCATTCGTTCTGACCTAGGCACATCCCTGCTGAGATTTGGGGCCTTATGAGGAACTAACCAATGAAACAAGGACCAAAGTTTGCAACGTACCATTGGTTAGTTGGTAACAGTCATATCACATATATCAAATGCCAACACACCTCTTTTATCATCCATTAATGCTAATAGACCAAAATCTACCAGTTGGGGCCCATGATTTCCCAACCTTGCCCTCAACACAACACATCTGTTTTGTAACTAAAGTGTGCAATTCTCAGCCCTTGTCTGGAAGAAGTGACACCATTTCACTGGATATGCAAGTCAATGACCAGGCCAACAGTAACTCCCCAACACTCATAGCCATTGGTTACCGTTTGATACAATAAGTGACATGCTGTCCCACTTGTGTGGATTGATGGAAATCAATCACCTTGAATGGGATGTCGTCACCTGCAGTATACGATTGACTCATTAGGGGAGTGAGTAAATGGTTGGGCTTTTGCAACAATCCAAGAGCTTCCAAATTGCAATTCTGAACCTAAGTTTTTACTGAAACCAGCAATTTCAAATCACCTTGGTGAGATTTGAACACGAGGTTCTTCCAGCCCTCTGGATTTTGAGTCCAGTGCAATGCCATTATCCTACCCTGCCCTTGCTATGGTAGAACATATGTGGCAAGGAAACAGAACTGCTGCATTCATACTCTGCCGGCTTAAATCTATTTTGCAGTTTACTTGTAGCTGCGGCTGCGTCTGAGCTGGGCAGAGTTGATAAATTAATTAAAACATAGACAACTCAAATTCCTCTTGCTGTTTGAAATATTGTTAACTGTAGACAGCCCCACATTTTTAACATTCAGATTTAACCAAACATTGAAGATAATGCTAAGGCACCAGGTGAAGGAAGTACTTCAAAGTAACTGATTCCCCCAGCTTGATTTGGAGCTGCTTTGAATATAAATTAACCAGTTAATGCATTTCTAGAGATCTTTTAAGTTACTGTCAGCATGTATAGCGTATGCCCTGAGGAAATTAAAATGTCTTGTATCCACCAGCATAATCATTCCCAGTGACAATAAAATCTATTGCAACATTTTCTATAAATAAGTATGCTAGTTTTCTTACTGCTTTAACACAACTTGTACCAGTTGTAATTTTGGGACATTTTTCAGCCACTAAAAACTTTGAGGTGTGGAACAATTGCTCACAGTAAGCCCCCAAAGCGTTGCAATGATCGAAAGAGACAGAGAGAAATTTTCGGCCGGACACCAGGAAAACTGCTGCTTGTTTTTCAGGATGTGCTCTGGGGTCCTTTTGCTTCCATCTGAGATGAAGATTTAATGCTTCATTGGAAAAACAGTGATGGTGCAGCATTCCCTTGACGTTGCACTAGAATAGTAGGCTTGAATTTCTGTTGGTAAAAGCCAGTGAGAACTGTCTTGAGCCTACTACCTCCTCACTGGGGTGACATTTTGCTAACTTTTCACCATTGAAAGAATGCAGTCACTTTGAGTTTAGCTGGAGTGAGATCATTCTGCCATAACTAGCCTGGCATGCCTTCAATGTCTAGTTTAGGTCCAAAGCTCCATGAGGTTTTTTCCCATGTGGAAAGCAGCCACTGCTGTAAAATAAATTAGTCTACTTGTTTAGTTTCAGCTAGGGTTGCCAACACTTCTGGATGATCCAAGAATCTCCCTGAATTAAATATCTCCCAGAGAGGTGACACAGCCTGACCCAGGAGATGAACCTAGCAGTCCGCAGGAGACCTTGTGGAACTAGGCGATCGATTAACCATCCCAGCGGACAGGAGATTTGGGTAGGTTGACACATTCGCTGGGTTGAACTTTCCCATCTGAAGCTTTCAGTGCAAGGAGATAATTCCTCCACGTGCCACCTCAGCCCTCCCCCAGACTAGGGTGCAAGTGAGGCCAAGCAGATGTAGTCAAGGAGGTTCACTGGCGAAGTTGATGCCTAATTCAAGTAGAGACTGGGCTGGTTGGAAATCAGTAACTAATGAGGTTTCATTATCTGATGTATTATATCAGACTCAATAAACCATGCGATGAAAGCTTGCATGATAGATCCAAGTTGACGACCCAAGTTTCAGCTGTTGATGAGGTTAAGGCTTGAGTTGAACAATTTGGCAGTGCTGAGGAATACTGAAGTGTGTCTAATATGCAGTTAAAGAATCGTTATGACAAATCTTGGCCCACGATAAATGGTTTGATTACAAGGTTATTTTAAAATTGGTTTAAAGAGGAACAGAGTTGCATTGGTTCTGTTTCATTTTGAAGTTCACTACACAAATGCTTTAGTTGATTCATTCTCTGCTAATTTTTCCTCTCGTCATTGCCTGAATAGAAAGATCATGGATGTTATTTTGGTATTTTGGCTCAAAAAATCACAAACTGCTGGAGGAACTCAGTAGATTAGGCAGCATCTGTGGAGGCAAAGGGATAGTTGACATTTTGGGTCGAGACTGAGTGTATACTGAGCCAGTACAAAGATAAGAGGGGTGAGGCAGGACCTGGAAAACAATAGGTAGAGCCAGGTGAGGAAGAATTGATGGGCAGATGGATCCAGGTTGGGGAGGGAGGAGTGGATATAGAGGCTGGGAGATGTGGAATGGAGGGGTATTTTGGATATTTAATTTTCTGCAGCAGTTGGTTTGCATTAGGATAAGTGCTCACTTTTGACACTGATCCACAGGAGGGTTGTAAGTCTCAATCCAATTCTAATCCATTTTGATACATCCCTTTCAGCCCCAAGCTGTCCAGATGAAACTTGCAGCTTCAGATTTTATCTAAAACATAGAGGTAGTGTTAGAAAGGGTATGTAAAGGTAGAACGTCAACCTATTGTGAGGCTTCTCTCTTGGCAGACTCTGAGCTTACTGGGCCCAGAGGGAAATTTGAAAGGAACAGCAGGTCACCATTTTAGAGTCAACTTCCAATGAACCTAGCCTAGCTGGAATGTATATTTTTTTTAAATTCCCATTTGCATTGTTTACAGATCTAGCTAACTGAATTGGCTGTTGTTCTGGACTGAATCCAATGAAGCAGCCCATCCGAACAAGGCTTTTGAGTCGTTTTTTAAAAATTATTTTTATAAGGAAATGCCATGGAGGTTCTGTTCGGCTAAAAGGGAAAATACTTGAAATCTCAATGCCTGTCTTTAACTTGGAGATAGTCTGCCAAGTTTTTCTTTGCAAAGGCAACTTGTCTTTAGCTCACTGTATCTGCATCTTGGAGGCATGTTACATTATCAGTACTATCAGCTTCATGTATTTCAAGAGCTCATTTAAAAGGAAGGGTAACCCTGAATATTTTTGCAACTGTTCTAGTGAATAGACTCTGGTCTGCCAGCAGTGTAAATAATGTCATCCAGTCACGCAACCCGATTATTTAAGCTATGTGCCAGTACAAGGACTGCAGACCTATTGCAAGTACCTGAACATCACACACAAAGCGTGTTTACTTGGAGTGTTCTGTCCAGATAAAGGAGTGCAATGTTAGCATTCACTTCGAGAGGACTAGTACATAAAAGCAAGGATGTACTGCTGAAGCTTTATAATGCATTGGTCAGACCACATTTGGAATATTGTGAGCAATTTTGGGCCCTATCTCTAAGGACAGATGTGCTGGTCCTGGAGAGAGTCCAGAGGAGGTTTACAGTGTTCCTGGGAATGAAAGGCTTAACAGATGAGGAGTGTTTGATGGCTCTGAGTCTGTACTTGATGGTGTTCAGAAGGATAAGGGGGTATCTTACTGAAATCTACCAAATAATGAAAGGACTGGATAGAGTGGACCTGGAGAGGATGTTTCCATTAGTAGGAGAGTCTAGGATCCAAGGGTACAGGCTCAAAATGGATGTCACTTTAAAATAGATGGGGAGGAAATTCTTCAGCTAGAGGGTGGTGAATCTGTGGAATTCATTGCCACAGAGGGCTGTTGAAGTCAAGTCATTGGGTGAATTTTAGGCAGAGATTGATAGGTCCTTGATTGGAAAAGGGGGGGGGGTTAAGGGTTATGGGGAGAAGGCAGGAGAATGGAGTTATAAAATCAGCCATATTTAAATAGCAGAGCAGACTGGATGGGCCAAATGGCCTAATTCTGCTCCTATACCTTATTGTTTTACCTTTAGCAGTTTGCAAATTATTTCTGGAAGAAAATTCCAATACATTATCAGATTAATTGACAATGAAATTAATACATGCACTCTCCAATCTATCAACAAAATTTATGACTGTGTGACTACAATACATGATTTTCATGGTGAGTTCTTGGGGAATCAAAGATAATGGAGGAGCAAGGTCTGCTGCAGGAGAGGAGGTAGGATACAGGTTTTGGATCAGTTCTGGTTCATTGAGGATCCTACTAAGAAAAGTACTTTTGAAAAGTTAAAGCTCCAGTTTATCTTAACTCCCTTAAAAATAAATAATGAATGATTAACACTTACAATGCAACTAAATTAGTATGTTAAATCATGTGCTGAACACTAGTTTTGATGCAGAAAATAGCAGTGGGCTATACCTAAGGAAATAAGATGTCTCGTATACAAAGTTGACATCTCACTTGATGTCAACTGTAGCTTTCTTAATAATTTGCTTCATTCTAGTTTAGTTGCAGTAAACAATTCATCAGAGAGTAATTGAAAAACTAAGGGACTACCACAGGAAACTAAATGGTTGAATTTTAAGAACAATTACAATTAGTTAGAAAATATATTGAAGACTGTCAGTCTCCACAAGATGCGCTGGTCAATATAATGACACTGATAGCTGCTACAGTCACTTATTAAGTAGCAAAAAATCTCGGAAAGCTTGGTGTAATCCCATAGGTTATGTCCAGCTGTCTCTGTATCACGAGAAATATTAAAATAAATTGATCTAAATTGATTAAAATTAAAGTCAGAATACAAAATTGATTATCTTTTTGATGTCTTTATTAAAGGATATTAAGATTTTTAATGCAGATTGGTAAAAGCAAATGACCTTTGAACACTAAAAAGATACATTAAGCTTATGACTTTAAAATTAATTATTATAATAAACGTCTTTATTGAATTCTATCTTCATTAGAATCTAAGTATGCAGAAGAAGTAAGATAGTTTATGTAATATTTCATTTATTTTAATAGCTAAATTTAGATTGGTCACCATAGATTTTGAAAGCGAGGTTCATGATATCGGGCACATATATCAGATTTACATACCTACTGGTTCATTATATATTCACTTTATTCTGTAGATCATTTTGTTATTGTATTGTAATAAATATTGCTGAAGAAGCACTAATTTTCACTGTTTGATTTCTTATGGAAATTAAGAAATTGAGTCTTTGGGTCCATGTTAATTTTTGCAAGGTATTCCTGTGAATAGACCCCAATCTACAAAGGTTCCTAATATACCAAAATATTGAGAAGAAACTCAAGTGGAAAATAATATTTATTCAAAATAAAACATATCCTAAGAGATTTTATAATATCAAATAAACATTTGATTGTGATGGATAATTTAATTTTAGTAATTGTAAAATATTATATTAGTTTGTTTACTGCTTGGTTATATTACTGAATGGCTAACAAAAATTACTGCATACTTGTTCTTTTTCTGTCTTAAGAAGGTGTAAAAGATCCTACAACATATTAAGCAGTGTATAACACATATGTATATATTTTTGTACATACGGCACAGGTGTGAACATGAGAAGGATAAATATCAGGTTTCAGTAAATAAGAGCAATTGTACAGATGTGTAAGATAAGTAGACATAATAGTTAATTGTAACAAATGATTTTTGCTTTAAATGGATCTTGAGTGACAACGTAATAAATGTTGCTTAATGTTACAATTATGCAATATTGTTATTTTTAACTAGGTTAAATCAAGCTATAGGCTCAATTGAAGAGAACAAGAAGAATTTCTATCTTCAATTTGATTAAAGAACACATTCTGTTCTATTTTGTTATTTATTAACCACCTCATCTTCAAACCTTCCTGCAAACCTTAGGATGAACATGTCTTTGATGTCTTTTTTAATAAAGACATCAAAAAGATAATCAATTTTGTATTCTGACTTTAATTTTAATCAATTTAGATCAATTTATTTTAATATTTCTCGTGATACAGAGACAGCTGGACATAACCTATGGGATTACATGAAACCTTAGGATGAACCTTAGAATGATACTAAAGTCAACTGCAAGTAACTCTGGATAGCACTAATTATCAGAAGTTACTTTTCCTGCAGTTGCAAATCTTCAGTGATGCAGTGGTTATTTTTATAACCTGTTATTACAGTTTTACATGATTCCAAATGGAACAAAGCATAATGCGGACTCAATTCCACTTGAAGCACAATACCATGAAAACCAGGCTGCCATTCCTTATGAATTTTTGAGGAAGTGCTTCCTATCACTGGTATCAGCTTTTGGATAAGTAATTAACCTGGGGCTCAGTCTGATTTCACTGGTGAGCACAGAAGTTTCCAAAGAAAGGGAAATTATTCAAGGGGCCCTGATCAATATTTATCCTTCATTCAATAATATTAAAAGTTACCACACTGCTCTTTGTGGGAGCATACATTTGGCTACAATGTTTTCTAATCAACAACGGTGATTATAATTAAGTAGTTGTAAAGCATTTTGAGATGCCCTGAAAGGGATTTGAAAGGAACAATGTAAACTAATGAACAAATTCTGTCTGTCTTTCTTTTTCATAAACTCATGCTATTCATTTAGTAGCTTAGTTTATTTTAATTCACACAAGCACAGAAGCTTTTGATTAATAATCATTATCCTGAGAAAAATTTTTCAATTGTTCCAATGGATGCTTCAACTGGATTATTTAATATTAAAAAATCAAACACTAATTAATTGTAAGCTTGTTAATGTGTTCAAAAAAAGGACTTATCTGATATCTCTGACTTTTTCCAGTGTAATGCAAATAAAAATCAATTTAATCTGATATAAACAGCTTTTCTTTTCAAGACAAATCTAACCTATCATGAAAATTGGCTGTGCATTCTGGTCATGAGAAATGAAGCACTCTTGTGACTCCAATGTGACTTCCATGTCAGGAATACATTTGACAATGCCATTTCCCGAGGCAACATTTTGTAGAAGAACCTGTTTCCTGAGATAAAATGATTTAATTGTGCAGGCAACTAGGTACTGGAATCCTTCAGCACTTGCCCACAAACACTCCACCCACCATTCACCAAGTTCTAGAATTTCCCCATCTCCTTCACTACTGCTTGCAAACATACCCCACCCCTCAATAATGAAGCCAGCCTCTCTGATGATTCCTTCCTTGACATTGCTCTGATCGGCCTCTTCTGATAATGCTCCCAACTGCCTGCTGAAACCCCGATGTCCCTGGCTAGCTTCCAGACACCCCCAACATCTCTGGTCATCCTGATCCCTTATAATCTACCCACTAGCCAAGCTCCAAAGCTCTCCCTCCCCACTAAAAACAAACCCCAACCGCTTCAGGCCTGTGGCATACCTTCTGAGGCCAGACTCAGACAAAGGGTACTGGGTGACACATTTTGAGCATGAAAACAAGTAACACCTGTTAACTTGAAAGATGATGGAACAGCAACTCCTTTACTCACTACTTAACACTGTTCAAACACATCCTTTCGGGTGCATTTGAATTCTTATGCAATATTCCATTAGTAACCAAAAGCAAGAAAAGCTTTTTGACCCTTTAGTGGATTACTCATTTTCCGCAACGTGCGTGGTGTAGTAATGGACAATAAAATTGACCCTTTAATAACATTCTTTACAGCCATCTTGGACACATATTAGATGTTCTAATTGACGGAATTTAGAATGACCATGATTGGATGGTAAAAGGTTTAAGATTTGTTACTTGGACTTGTCAAGGAGTTAATGGCATGTTTGCTTTTAAAGTTTACTGTTATTATGGTTTAAAAGAATAGAGTTATATAAAAATACACTGATGAAAGGAAAAATTGTTGCAATTAGCTCTTGGATAACACAATATACAAAAAGTTTCCAGTGGCAAAGATGAAAACACAATTAGCAGCTATTTGCTGACTGCATTATCAACAATATACTGTATAAAATCTTTGATGAGGCCATAACCTGATTTTTAAAAAATGCACGGAAAGTAAAGCCGGAAACCAATATCTTTAATTCATGTCAGAACGAAGTGTGGGAATAAAGCTTCATACTTAACAAATCCCCTCAGGATGTTGAATCCATTCACATGTAAATATTTTCCTTCAGTGGGTTACACCATCTGCACATTACATGAATAATATTCATGTACAATTAATTATGGATGATGGAAATGTTACAAATGCAGTCAATGGTTCTAGTATCATGGATGAGTCATGAATGCCAGAAACTCCCATAGTCCATGACTAAACAAAAATACACTGTAAGCTTTAAATTGATTTTTACTTGATAATGAGCTGGTGAGATTCCCAGTCAAGTGGCTTGCTTTGTCCTAGATGATGTTGGTCTTCTTGAACACCGATGTAGCTCCAATCATTCTGGGAAGTGGAAAATATTTAATCAAGTTGCATTTATGACACACAAAAGCTAAGCAATAACTATCTCCAACAAGAAAATCTCACCACCACTTCTGGCCATGCTGCAGCATTATGTCAGTATAAAAAAGTCAGCCGCCAGCCTGACTTCATTGCTCAGTGGACTGGACCATGTTCAAGGATTCGTCAGCAGACCTAAATGTATATGCCATGGTCATCACCAAATTCATAAGGACATGTGTGCTGTGTAACAGAGGATTCTCAGATCTATGGGCTGTTCCTGGGGACACACACAGACGTGGACGTCAACTGCTGCTGGAAGGTCATCAACTTGGTGAAAGACAGCCTTTGGTCTGCCCAAAACTTGTTGGTCTTCCAGCACTGCGAGATATCTATAGGGGAATGCTGCCGACTGGCACATTCCAGGCTGCAGGAGTACGTGCTGAGGGACGCACTGAAGCTGGGTGCAGC
>JARFYF010000055.1:7841931-7865065 GCA_030265395.1 Rhina ancylostomus
CAAGGTCATGCACCATCCTGGAGATGAGTTCATTTTTGATAAAGGTGTACAAGGTGACAGATAAGTAGCGGTAAGCTGCTCCCATTTCCAGGAGGTACAAGGACCAGGGAAACAGATCAGGGAAACAGCATCAATCAGCTCTTTTAAAAGGGAATTGGATAAACATTTGACAAGGGGCTACGGGAAAGAGTCGGGTAATGAGACCAATGGGATTGCTGTGCTAGGATTGCTGTCCATCTGTTCCATAAAATGCTTTGATTCTACATGTCACAATCATTTCCAGTTCTGTACTGCATCTTGAGTTCAGCTAACTCCACGCCAACCAGTGATCAGGTTTATAAGATAGATGAAATATCTTTATTAGTCGCATGTACATCGAAACACAGAGTGAAATGCCTCTTTTGCGCAGTGTTCTGGGGGCAGCCCGCAAGTGTTGCCACGCTTCTGATGCCAACATAGCGCGCCCACAACTTCTATCCTTTGCCCCCATGAATCTTCAGGAAACCTTTTAATATGAAATTCCTCTCATTCTGGGTCACTGTCCCGATAATAATGCCAATCCACTCGGGGAAACTCCCTTCTCCTAGACTTTGGTCAATGTCAGCTGCATTACCTCAGTAGGATGAATGACACATTTATGATGTTGACTCATAGTTGTCTGTACTACATACATTACAAACAGGATTCACAGAACATTCAGTTCCAGTGCAAGCCAGTTCAGTCCACTCCATCATACCAAGACAATGGTTGTGTGACAACTAGTGCAGAACTTGCCTACAATTTTTATCTGTTGTGTCACAGATCAGTCAGCCCATACATGGCAAAAAAAAATGCAGCAAAATACTCATCCAGTTTCTCAATATACAAGCATCCCATTTTGTAGATGCAGAGTAGAGGTTGTATTGTTCTGCTACCAGGTATGTTTGTCTGCTGTACTAGGGTGCATAATTTATTTCATCTTTTTTTTAAAAGCTCTGGTTCTCCAGAAGTAGATAATGATCAATGCTCTTACGGTTAACAATAGTCTGTGTTCTTATTTTGGAAGCATTGTGTGGAGGAGCAGCAGCCAATCAGCTGCAGGAATCTGCTCTGACAGTCAATGAGATCATGGCTGATACAACTTATCGTCGTCACTTCCTTGCGCTTTTCCTGTATCTCTAGACTGAGTTATCAGTTCAAACGTCTGTCGATATCCACCGAGAATATACTCATGACTTTGCCTCCATCCTCTCATGGGTTGAGAATTCCAAAAAGTCACGAATGTCCAAGGAGAAATTTCTCTTCAACCTGGTCTTAAATGGATGATCCCCTGTTCTGAAGCCATGCCTCCCTCCCAGTTCCAGATCCTCCCACTGGGGGAAAAGTTATAGAGTTATACAGCACTGAAACAGGCTTTTCGGCAAAACTGGTCTGTGCTGAACAAGATGTCTGTCTGAGCTAGCCCCATTTGCCTGGGTTTGGCCTGTATCCCTCTAGGCCTTATCTGTCCAAATGTCTCTGCAGCATTGTAATTGTACCTGCCTCTACCACTTCCTCCGGCAGCTCATTCCATATACCAGCCACCCTCTGGAAAAAGTTGTCCCTCTAGTCCCTTTCAAAATTTTCTCCTCTCACCTTAAAACCTATGCCCTCTAGTTTTAGACTCCCCTACCTTGTGGGGACAAAACTGACCAATCACCTTGTCTACTCCCCTCATGATTTTACATACCCCTGTAAGGTCGCCCCTCTACCCTGTGATTTCCCCCTCAGAATCTTCTGCTTCAATAAGATCACATCTCATTCTTCTAAACTTCAATTGAACTTGGGACCAACCTGCTGAACCTCGCTGTGTGTCCACCTTTCACACAAGGAGTCAACCCAGTGAAACCTCTCTGCACGGCTTCCAGTGCTAGCGTATCGTTCCTTCAGTACGGAGACTAAAATGATACTCCAGGTGTGGTCTTGCCAGTGCCACGTAAAGTAGCATCAAAACTTCCTTGCCCCATACCACTTGCAACAAAAGTGAATGTTCTGCTAATCCTGCAAATCACCTGGATTAGTTTCATCCACCAAGATCCTTGGCATCCTGTGCCCCACAGCATATAAATAATCTGTTCTTTCTTTCTTCCTTCCAAAGAAGATAATGTCACACTTTCCCACATTATACTCCATCTGCCAATGTCTTGTCCCCTCACCATCCATCTCTAATCCCTTTTGCAGGCTCTCTGCGTCCTCTTCACAGTTTACTAACCCGCCCGTTCTTTGTATCATGCTAATTTGACGACATTACACTTGGTACCTTCATTTAATCCAGTAAAATAGATGCAGTCACCACTGTATTAGTAGGTCATGAGATTGCATTCCCTGCATAACCACTTGTGGGAGTTAATAAGAGTTCCTATCACAATGGTGAGTTTCCATCATTTGCTGCCCTAGGGAAAGTAACTGCTTTAACTAGTAAATAATGTTTGTTATTAACAGGACAAGAGCAAGAGGGGATCATCCAAAGGCTCATAATATATTTTAGATTTAGAGCAGTTACTGTGCAGATCTGTGTGACCTGCCATTAACAGTAGATAGCTTTGCACAATTCCCACCAATAGGGTCAAGAGGTTGTAGTAGCTCATCAGATGTGCTTGCGTGTTCAGTGAACACGAATGCAGTCAAGCTTTATGTATTCAGTCCATGTGTAAAAGCCAGCGAGGTAGTTTGTGCTCACAGGCCTGGATGCAGTTGGTGCTGCTGCCACCCCACAGCTGTAGGGACCCAGGTTCAATCCTGACTTCGGGTGTTGTCAGTTTAGAGTTGTGGATGCATGGGTTTCCCCTGTGTTTTCTGTTATACTCCTTATCAAGGCTAATGTGTTTTGGGTCTACAGTGATCCACAGTCAGATGGTCTCACCATTGTCCCTGTCAGTGGGACTCTGTCAGTACAAAGATATGTTTGAAAGGATGCAGTAGGCACACATCACTGGTAGAGTGGAATATACAGTGAAGGGTCAATGCCTTGGTTGTTCACTCACTTTATTCTAGGGATGTGGACAAGGAGAACACCTACTGGTGATCATTCGTTGTCCTGGAATGGTTGGATTTCCCCTCGATCTGTGCTGAAGTTGCTCCTCCAATGTCTTTAGAGATTCTGGCCCGGAGCAATGGGATAATTTTGCACATCCAAGTCAAGATGGCGCATGATTTAGAAGGGATGACGTTCCCAAGAACCTGCTGCCCTTGACCTTGGCGGTTGAGACAGCAGGTATGGAGGTGCACTTGTAGGTGAGTAAGTGCAGTGTGCCTCTAGACGGTACACACTGCAAACCATGATGTGTGCTGGTGGATGGAAGAGCCGTTGAAGAACAGACTCCTGATCCAATGGAACTTTTTCTTGGATAATGTTGAGCTAATTTTGCACATCCAGGGCAAGTAAAAGTTATTCCGTCAGCAACTGAGCCAGTTGGAAGGAAATCCTTCTGCCAGGACTCATTTGTCAGCACATCTCAGTAACATTCAGTTGTAAACAGCAAATAAGAACAATGTTTTTCAGCCCACAACCCCAGAGACAATAATCTACCAACGCTTGGGTTGGGCACAAATGCAATGTAGCCATTCCAGCAGGTTACCAGCACCAGCAGAAATTGTCTTGCTCACATGTCAAAGTTTATCTTCGCAGTGTAGTCACTGTTGGAATGTAAAGGTATTTCCTCCAGCTGTAAAATAATTTTTTTGCCCCATTTTATTATGAGAAAGTTCAAAGGATCCACAGGTGATAGGAAAAGGGCAAGTAGAACTTGCACCAGAGTGACCATCATCCAAATTGCATCCTTGCAGCATCAAGAGGCATAGAAACAAAGGGAAAAGGAAAAAAAAGTAGAAAGACAACTTTAACAGATGTTTTTGAAAATGTGCAGTAACTGTTCTAGGATGAATAGCATAAAATGATGCATTTACCAGTGCAAACAAGAAGGCCTCTGCTCAGTCAGTGATCGGTGGCTATTGGTCACAAGGGTAGACAGATCTTTTTAATTAGAATTTAATGGCAGTGCATGATTTGTGGGCTGGGAGAACTAAACTCCACTCATTAACAGATATGATCGATTGTCATTGCAACCGAGTGTGTGATTGACACAGTCATCCATCTAAACAGTCCCATCACCAGCAGCCAGGTAAGAGTTTCCATTAGACAGTTGGATCTGCCTTCACTTGCTGATTTGGGTGGTGGGGGGGAAGAAATATGGGGCATGTGCAAGTCTGGCAGTGCAGTAGAAACTGGCGCATGATCTACAGGGAGGCAAAGATGAGAGTGTTCAAGCTAACACTCGGGGAAACACTTCCTGAAGTGGTGCTCAATTCCAAGTGCTGTAAAAAGTCTTCTTCCCAGGGTTGAAATGTCCAATACTAGAGGCATGCATTTAGGTGAGAGGGAGTAAGTTCAAAGGAGATGTGCAGGGCAAGGTTCTTTTTACAGAGAGTGGTGGATGCCTGGAATACACTGCCAGGGGTGAGAGTGAAGGCAAATACAATGAGGTGTTTACAAGGCTCTTAGATAGGCACATGAATGTGCAGAGAGTGGAGGGATATGGACTGTGTAGGTAGAAGGGGTATAGTTTAATTAGTTTGGCACATCATGGGCCAAAGGGCCTGTTCCTGTGCTGTACTGTTTTATGCAAAAGCTACTGTATTTATGACACACTTGAAATTGTGATTTCTCAATGGTGACAGTACTCTAACACAAAGGGTATTTTTACATTGAAAGGGTGCACTTGTTGGCAAACACACTGAACTTTGATTACCGAGGGCCCACAGTCAATACAAAGACTGGTTCTGATTGCGTATGGTTCCAAGGGGCTCTGTGGGAGGCGTGGAGACCAGAAATTCAATCACTCAGCCCTGTTCCTTGCAGTGCTCCGGAAGTGGAAATGGACTTTTTCCAGAACAAAACATTCAGTAGCTCCAGAAATTCAACAGGAAACTTTCCAGTGCCATTTGTTCCTTGGAATCCCAACAAGTGTGGTCATTCCCTCTATAGTGTTTCTTTTGGAGCATTGCAGAATTAATCTACATTGTCCCAGGACAGGTTGTTTTAAGTTATTCCATGCAAACCGAGTTTTAATACTGTTACAGCAAGCTGGAATCCCACAAAGGTTACAGCCTGTTACTTACCATCTCTCCCTTAGTGGCCCTTCCACCCACTGATTTCATCCCCCGAACCTCTTCCCTCCAATCCTGACTCCTATCACCATGTTCTTCCCATCATTCTTCTCCTCCCTTCCATCAGGCAGAAGATACAAAAGCTTGAAAGCACATACCTCATAATCTACCTCGTGGCCCTTGCACCTTATTTTCTGCCTGCACTGCACCTTCTCTCTAATTGTAACACTATATTTTGCATTCTGTTATTGCCTTTCCCTTGTATTACTTCAAAGTACGGATGTTTGAAATGATCTGTATGGATGGCTTGCAGAGCAAAGTTCTTGCACCGTAATTGACTACACGTGACAATACTGAGCCAACCTCCAGCCTCCAACCATGGACCCTCTCATCCCTACATCCACACCTCCCAGACCCTCTGCCCCATTCCCTGTTTTGCACCATGCACAGGAAAACCATAACAGTCAAGCGCTGTAAACTTTGTAGCATTGGGCCCAGGACTGAAATGATTATTGGTGCACAGCTGAACAACCATTCTATAGGCTGCACGCCACTTTCTAGGCCACTGACTGTGAGTCTCTCTCTGTTGAGCCTCCTGTGTAGGCATAACACATGCATCTGCCCATCAAAAAAATCTCACCTCTGCTTGCATTTCTTAGTTACTTCCTGTCCCTGTTATTTCTGCCAACTTTGTTTCACTCTATTTATAATTTCTCAAGTCAACATTTAGATCGGTGCTGCTAATTATTAATTTGTCATGGTTTAATCCCACCCTACCACTGAATACACTGTTCCTGCTTTGAATCTCTGCCTGCGTTGTACTAACATCTCTCTCAGCCTGCTGTAAGTTTTGTGAACTGTCTATTGATTATTTTCAAAGCAAGGACAAAATAATTTTAAAATAAAAGACTCCACCTGCTTCGAGTACTACCATCCTTGGTCCAAATGCTCTGTGCCAAGTATGAGGAGATGTTACCTGTTCAGTGAGCTGGGGTGAGTAAAAACGGGGAGTTGCAGATGAGAGCTTTGTCGAACTGTCTTTGAAACTGCTTTGTTGGAGGCTGTTTGGAAGGTTTTTGCTGCTTGACCCACAGACTCAGGTGGCGAGTGGCTTTATGTTACTGCAGCTGTCGCTTGGTGACAAACCCACATACTTAGAGGCCAATTTATTGCCTTCCCAGCTCATTAGTCCAGAGAACTTTTATGGCAACCTGTGGTACACACTGCAGCCTGTCACTTGGTGATGTACCACTTACAAATGAATTTGGAAGTATTGCCTGTAGTTCTGGTTGCTCCATTGTCAGAAGAATGTGGAGAGGGTGCAGGAGAGGTTTACTAGGATGTTGCTTGGATTAGAGGGTTTGAGCTACAAGGAAAGGTTGGACAAACTTGGGTTGCTCTCCCTAGAGTCTCGGAGGCTGAGGGGAGACCTGATGGAGGTTTTTCAAATTATGGGAGGCGTAGATAGGGTAGAGAGTCAGAATCTTTTCCCCAGGGTAACACTGGAGGTTCCTTTTAAGGTTAGAGGGAGAATGTTTAAAGGCAACATGAGAGGCAAGTTTTTTATGCAGAGAGTGGTCAGTGCCTGGAGTGGGTTGCCAGGAGCAGTCGTGGATGCGGGCAGTTTAGTGGAGTTTGAGGCTTCTAGACAGACACATGACAATGAAAGGAATGAAGGGATATGGATGGTGCACAGGAGGAGGACATTTAGTATTAACTGGCATCAAGATCGGCACGACATTGTGGGCTGAATGGCCTGTCCGGTGCTGTACTGTTCTATGAATTATGCTTTGAATGTAATTTTATTCCAAGAGCTGTTCTGAAATGCAGGAATCTGCTGTTAAAAATTAAAACTGCTGGAGGAACTCGTCCATTCCTGATACTGGGTTTCCACCTGAAACATCGGCAGTAGTACCCACCTGCCCCCCCTCCCGCCCAACCCCGCTAAGAGATGCTGAGTTCCTCCAGCAGATTGTGTGTTGCTCCAGATTCCAGCATCTGCAGTCTCCTGTGTCTGTAGAATTTCAACCTCATTAGTTGTTAATTTCAGCTGTAACCAAGAGAGAAAACCTTAAACATCCAGAGTGAGTGGGGTGTTATTGAAAAACTTTGAGGGAGGAATGAATTTTTTTGCTCGAGTTCAATTGTACACGCTTTGTGCTCAGATAATGGGAACACTCCCTTCACTGTTAAGATCGACTTGCAAAAAGTTGTTGATGCAATGTGTTGCCATGTCTACCTGGATGAAGTCATCCGCACCAGCTGATTGGTTGGTTGAACTTGGATGAGTCATTTGCATTGAATCAATCAACTTTTGCACTCCAATTTTGAATCCACCCAGTTTGGGCAGAGCAAAGGTCGGCTCTTGCCTGGGGCTGCATTCAAATGAAGGAAGGGAGGGAAACGCCTTCTGGAGGTGGAAAAGCGAGGATGCTCGTCATTGCAGAGTGTGGGAGGAGCTGAGGTGCTCTGTAGGAAACACAGCGAGGGCAGGAAGCCACTCTAATCACAGCATGGCAGTCGGTGCTCACTGGGGCACTTAGAAAGCACTGCAGAGGCCTGGGATGTTGTGGTTGTAATCATGGTGGCCAAGTTGTTGTCACTCACTCACATCGCCGTGTGAGAGTGCCAACAATTTCTGCACGTGCTGAAATATCAATCCAGACTTGAGTGTTGGTGACAGCGCGCAGTCTCCCCAAGTGTCTGCTGAACCTTCCCTAAGACAAACCAGAATCAGCAATCTTAATATTTTTTCTAAACTTATTATTTATTTGCTTATTCTCGTTGGGGGCTGAGTCTTACTGATATTTTTAAGCTGTACTAAGTTGTAGTTACCCCCGAGTAACTTCTCTGATCCTGAAAATATGTGGAATTTTATTCTTTCTATGCAACAATAATTCCATAAGCTTAAATCACTTTTTTAAAATAGGAATTTCAATTTCTCTCATCATTTGGTGTGTACTTTCCAATTTTCACTTAACTTTTTAATCATTTTAACTTGAATGCATTAGTTTTATTGAATTTTTTTTATATAAAGCTGGAGATGCTGGAAGTCCAACCAGAAACTGTCAGAAACACTCAGCTTCCTGATTTGCTGGCTGTGAGAATTCTTCATTTTGATCGGCTGTTCAGTTTGCATGATGACATCACAGAGCCCCTATTGGTGGTGCGGGTCACCATGGAGCCTGGGTGAGGGGGGGGGGCGGATGGAGAACAACTATGGTGATTGTTAAATCTTTGTGGGCAGTGATTACATGCAGGAGTGATGCCATTAACTTCTGAGGAGTCCCTTCAGAGCAAGAGAGCAGTTCCTGGTCTAAGAGATGGAGTCTGAGCAACAAGGCCCTTTGAATGTTGATTAATGAGCTGGCTGCTTGGTGTGTAGGGGTTGGAACCAATAGTACAAGTGCTTTCCTACCTGCACGGACACTGCATCTGGCACTAGTTGAGTTGTCATGCAGTTTCTCACTTGGACACTAAGACCAGGGAACTGATCCCTTGTGGATGGGGCTAGGTTTTGATATGGAAGTGAACAAAGACTGAATGGTTGGGCATTGATTGGGTGGGTTCATAATGCCTTTGGTTCATAGTCACACAGCATGGAAATGTGCCCAACTGGCCCAAGCCAACCAAGATGCCCATCGAAGCTGGTCCCATTTGCAAGTGTTTGGCCCGTAACCACCTAAACATTCCCTCTCCATATACCCGTCCAACTGTCTTTTAACCCTTGCACATGGGTTGCATAGAAGGCAGTCGGAATAGTCCACAGCAGAAGACCACCTTCCCTCCATCAGCAGCTCTCCGCGACTGTTTAAAAGGAAGGGACTTTTGGGGCAGTTGGAGGGAGAGAATACAAGAGCATGTTTCTAAATTCCATCTAACTTAAGGCCAATAGACCAGCCTCTTAATAACTAAAGATCACTGAGGTTTCACATTCCCGACTCTCAATTGATTTTAACAAACACTAAATACTCGGATGTAGAAATAACAGCAGGGTGCAGGACTCCAGGATGGATTGGCTTTCACTTCAGTCTGGCTCTTTACAGAGGAAGAGACAGAGGCTCAATGGTTACCAACAGCAACGCCAACTGCCTATGATTTATGAACTTCAGATTGTGGGGAAAGGCACACCACACAGGGCTAGGAATATAATCCCTTGCTGGCACCAGTATAAGGAATCACTGGCAGCTTGTCATTTTTACACAGCAGTACTTGGGATTAAACTCTCTTTAAGCAAGACCTCCCTCCTGCTTTCTCTATGAACCCACCCTGAAGGCAGTACTTCCTGCTGGGATGTGATTTCTCAGAGGGCATGAGACCCGAGCTACAAAGTGTCATGGTTTTACTGTCCAAATCCAGAAGGTGAGTGTCAATAGGCAACTTGAGGGAGTTGCAGCCCGTTGTGTAAGATGGTATGATTCGAGTGAGGCAGATACAATTTAACTATAACTGGGACTCAACTCATTGGACAAGTGTGTTCCCAATGGTCCTGGACTCCCTGGTTAATCTAAGGATAATGGTCAAATCATTTAAGATTGACATGAGAAGAAATTTCTTTTCCTAGAGAACCTCTTGAATTCTCTACTTCAGAAGGCAAATCATTGGGGCCAAATCATTAACTATATTCAAGGACGACTTAGAAGGAGGAAGGGACGTGGAGAGAAAACTGGAAAAGGGGACTGGATTTAGATGATCAGCTGTGATCTTACTGAATGTCAGAGCAGGCTACAAGGGCTAAATGGCCAAATGCTCCTTCCTATCTTTCTATAAGTTCACAACGGTTCTATTAAAGTGAATCATCTTTTCCTCTTCCTTACGTTGTTGAGGCAGGATGTACATTTCTTCCCTTGGCCTTTTTACCTTCTCTCAATGTTTTACTCTCTGCCGTGTGGCTGGACTCTTTCCAACTTTTTCTCCTTTCACTGTGTGGTCTCTGTCGGAGAGCACGTGGAGTTGCCTTTCTTGTTCGCTGCCCATTCAACGCCCCCTTGTCGGCTTGTAAGGTGGTGTAGCACTGGCTGGGTCCCTGTTGCTCGTCTGATGAGGCTGTTTCTCATGTCCTTTCTTGTAAAACTTGGATGGTATTTGTCTTTTGCATTGGTAATTAATTATGCAAATTTGCTGCCAGGCACAATGGAAGCCACAGCTGATGTCACTATTGCTACTTCTGAGATAACTGGGCATGTTCACTGAGTGCCCTTTAAGAGGGAGTACACTGTTGATGAAAAGGGAAATGCAGCCATGAAGAATAACAATAATGCAACGTAATGTGAAGAGCAAAAAACTGCAGATGCTGGAAATCAGAAATAAATGGAGGAAACATTCAGCAGGTCAGGCAGCAACTGTGGAAAGAAAAATGGGGTTAACATTTTCAGCCGTACAGCGTGAAAACAGGCCCTTTGGTCCAACCGGTCCATGCTGACCGAGATTCCCATCTAAGCTAGTCCCCTCACCCGTGTTTGGCCCTTATCCCTCTGAACCTTTCCTATCCGTGTACCTGTCCAAGTAACTTTTAGATGTTGTTATTGTACCTGCCTCAACCACTTCCTCCGGCAGCTCATTCCTTATAGAGACCACTCTCAGGAGCTCCCGTTTCTACCCACATCCCAAAGATGTGGATTAGTTGATTAATTGGCCACTAAATTGCCCCTAGTGTGTAGGTGAGGGGTAGAATATGGAGGGGGTTAATGGGATTGTGGTGAGAAAAATAGGATTAGTGTAGCATGGGATATAACTAAGTGCTTGTGGTTGGCACAGACTCTTGTGAGCTGAAGACCCCATTTCCACGCTGAATGACCATGACTAAACTTTGAGCCTTCTCTTTAGATTCTTGCTCAATCAATGCGTGTGCTACTGTTTATAAAACTGACGTGTCGCATGGCTTCCAGCTACAGCATCCGACACTTTGTTTCTGCCAGCTTCCAAGGAGTTTAACGTGTTACCATGGTTTGTTTCAGTGTGTTGGCAGTGGCTCATGTTGCAGCTGGCGCAGAGTCAGAGAATTGTGGGTTCAAGACCCACTTCAAAGACTTGAGCATGAATGCAGTGCCACATCAAGGGAGCGTTGCACTGTCAGACGCAGTTTCTTTTGAGCTGGACATTATACTGAGGCTGTGATTGCTCTCAAGTGTAGTATTTTATTGGCTGTAAAATGATTGGGGGGTTATTATAAATGGGGCAAGGAGGATGCTTTATGAAGGCCAGTGTTTCTGGATGGATTGCCGGTTGTGGGAGTATTCCTGGAACTCTGGATTTCCAAGGTTGCTGCAGGCAGGGTCTTGGAGAGAGATCTTCAGCTCCCAATGGCTACAAGACAGTTGGAGACCTGACTTGGATCGTCTCCTTTTATCCATCTCAAAGATCCATTATATTTCCAACCAGCTGCTCTGGTGGAGTGACATCCACCTCTCTGAAGCAGGATGTTGTAGGTTCCAGGTTGTGACCCTTTGCAGGCTTTCTCTCCAGTGCAGTGTCGATGGGATTACTGCGATGTCAGAGCTCCCAACTGCTGAACTGCTCTGTGTTCCAATTTCTAAAGTGCTCAGTTGACCTTGAGCTGCTTTTTAGATGTCAGGAGGTTCTGAAAAATACTTCATAAACACAAACGCTCCTTTGAAATTAGTCAAAGTTTTTATCACACAGCTCAACCATGATTAAAAACATCTCACGGATTTGTCGCTCTCTGTAAAGAACTTCTAACATCCAGTCTTAAATTTGCCTTTCACTGTATTGAAGCTTTGTCCTCTCCTTTTACTGTTGATGTTTATGTTGAAGTAGTTCTTTGGTGTAGTTTGATTTAATGTTTAAGTTATTGGGTTAATTTGTGTGCATTTCTCCAGCAACTTTGCAGGAAAAAATTCTGTTGACATTCCACATAATTCAAAACCTTGCACTTAGCTACAAAGGATTTTGGAAGTAATGTTCATATGCCTAAGAGTTCAGTGTAATATTGTTCAAATTTGTGCACAGCACTCTATAATTTGAGCACAAAGTCAAAAATTTGCAATTTTCCTTTCGGCGTCATCTGAATCATTGAATAAAACAGTAGATGTCATTTCATTGTTTTAATTAGAAGTTAATTCTGCCCGAAGCAGCTGTATTTTACAATTCTTGGCGACGGGTCCAATGAAGTTGGGTGTTTGGTTAGATTTGTTGTACTTGCCCATTGCAGCTGTGTGAGCCATTGTGATTCTGTGTATTTGTTTCTAGGATGAGATTGGATTGCATTCAGTGTACCTGCTAGTGGGGGTACAGTGACTGTGGCTACCACTGCTTGTTGGGGCTAGTAAGTTGAATCTAGATGAGGGCAAGTTGTCTCATGCTCAGACTAACTCTTTGGGAACTCAACATCCTATTGTCCTCAACATCTTATTGTCAGTAATTGAACCTCTTAGCCTTTTCTTGGCCGATGACTTAATTAACAGGAGCCACGTGCAAAATATTCCAAAAGTTCCTTTCAAATCATCCAAACCATCTTCCAAAAAAAAACTAGTAGGCTATTTTGCAATTTGGAAGTTCTTGACATTGCACGAATTTTAATGCTGTTAAAAGACACAGCAATGGGGTTTCAGAAAGGAATCATCCTCAAGCGAAACTGTAATCTGCAGCCTTTGCTTTATGCTCTGAGATCTCCTATAATCAGTAAATTGGTTTATTATTGTCACGTACCAAGGTACAGTGAAAAATTTTGTTTTGCATGCCATCCATACAGATCATTCGATTACAACAGTGCATTGTGGTAGTACATGGGAAAACAATTACAGAATGCAGAATAAAGTTACAGAAAAAGTGCAGTGCAGGCAGACAATAAGGTGCAAAGCCATAACAAGGTAGATTGTGAGGCCAAGAGTCCATCTTATACCAAGGGACCGTTCAATAGTCTTATACTGCAGGATAGAAGCTCTCCTTGAGCCTGGTGGTACGTGATTTCAGGCTTTTGTATCTTCTGCCCAATAGGATGGGGGACAAGAGAGATTGTCCGGGGTGCGTGGGGTCTTAGATTAGATTCGCTGCTTTACTGAAGCAGTGAGAAACGTAGACAGAGTCCGTGGAGGGGAGGCTGATTTCCTTAATGTGCTGAGCTTCTTCAACAACTTTGCAGTTTCTTGCGGTCTCAGGCAGAACAGTCGCTGTACTGAAGAGGTCAGTCAGACTGTTCCCAAACCGGAACCCATGGATTTAAACTAGGTTCATGTGAACTCGATCACTGTAACCTGCTGTTACTTTGAATAATTAGTATCTATGTTTGCTGAAAAACAGGTGCTTCCTTGGTGGTTGCATTGAGATTGAATTGGAGGGACTCGCGTTGACTAAATATTAACATTTTTGTTTGCGGAAGCATTTCAAATTTATTTCCCACAAGCGCAGTATTGTTTTGCTTACTGGCTGGGTTTTCACACAGTTCGTGATGTGGTAATTAAATTATACAGCCTGCAGTGTTATCATTGCCTAAGGATGTTATACAGCCACATCAAAGCCCCATTTTCAGGACTCCATGGAGAAGATTGAGATTGTCCTTGTAAGGTACTGTCATCTACCTGTTCACTTATGGTAACCTAGAGACCTGGACTCATTTAGCACCTCTCTTGAATAAAAAGCCAGTATCAATAATAGCCTTGAAATAACCGGATTGCCATAAAAATCCACTCGCTTCACTAATGTTCCACAGAGAAAGAAGTCTCCTTTGTTCCATCTGGACTGACTCCAGACTTGCAAAAGAGTGAATGACTCTTGCTTAAGAATCCCTCCACTTCTGCAGAGCGAGCCACAGGGTTCTGAGGCAAGTAGGGATGGCATTGGTCAGAAAGGACAACAAAATGGGTCTCGACTGAGGTCAGTGGACATCGGGAGCTGGGCAGAGCCACAACCCAAATTCACTCTTGTGGGGTTTGTGCCAAAGCCTGAGGTTAGTTTCACTCTCATACTGTTCCCCCAAGCCCTCAACCCTCCCCAGCATAGTTCTTCATAACAAATTAAAAGCTTGGCTTAGACACTTATAATTGGGGATTATAACTGCTTGAGTGGTTAATTTTAATTAAAACCTTGAGCACAAGCTAAATATGTTGGCTTTCAGTAAAAACTTGATGTATTGGACTGGCTTGGCCATTTACGTACTCTGCCTTGCTTCCCTCCCCATTGGCTTAAACAGTCAATCAGGACCTATGATTGGCCTGCCAGTGGGATCTTCCTGTGCACCTAGTGAGCTATGTGAGACAAGGATGCTGGAAGTAGTCAGCAGCTCAGGCAGCATCCATGGAGAGCGAACTAGTTAATGTGTCAAGTGATGAGCTTTAATCATAACTGTGCGACATTTGATTTGAACAGGTAGTGAGATAACAGCATGCTGGGTACATTCCATTGAGAGAAGTGGCTGCCTCCTGTAGCAAGTTGGGTGCTGTCTCATAGTCATGCAGCATGGAAATAGGCCCTTTGGCTCAACTTGTCCACGCAGACTGTGTTGCCCAGTGAGCTCGTCCCATCTGCCCGTGTTTGGCCCATAGCCCTCTAAACCTCTCCTATCCGTGTCTTCATCTATCTGGCTTTTAAATGCTGCTAATGTGCCCGCCTCAACCACTATTTATGGCAGCTCTTCCCAAATATGCACCACCATTTGTGTGAAGAAACTGCCCCTGATGTCCCTTTTAAATCTCTCACCTCTGACTGTAAGCCTATACCCTCTTGTTTGTAGCACCCCATCCCTGGGAAAAAGACTATGTGCTTTCACCCTGTCTATGTCCCTCCTGACCTTAGATACCTCTATCAGGTCACCCCTCAATCTCCTACATTCTGAGGAATAAAGTCCTAGTCTCTGCAACCTCTCCTTGTAAATCAGGCCCCCTAAGTCCAGGTAACCTCCTGGCAAATCTTTTCTGCACTCTTTCTAGTTTAATAACATCTTCCCTATAACAGAGTGACTAAAACTGTACACAAAACTCCAAGTGTGGCCTCACCAACGTCTTATATAACTGCAACATAAATTCCCAACTCCTATACTCATTGCCCTGACTGAAGGCCATCGTGCCAAATGCCACCTTCACCACCCTATTTACTTGTGACGCCACTTTCAACAAACTATGCACTCGCATTCCAAGGTCCCTCTGTTCCAGAACACCCCCCAGGGCCCTACCATTCACTGTACAAGTCCTACCCTGGTTTGATCTCCCAAAATGCAATACGTTATATTTGTCTGGATTGAGGGCCATTTGCCAATCCTGTGGGGATTTGCACATTCTCCCTTTAACTGCATGGGTTTCCTCCAGTTCCTGTTTCCTCCTCCAACCCGAAGGCAAGCTGGTTGGTTAATTAGCCTCTGTAAATAGCTCAGCAATATAGGCAAGTGTCAAAGGACAAAAGGCATGTGAGAGAATTACAGGGCTGCAGCCAAATAAGGAGAGATGGAATTGGATTGATTGGGTTGGTTTCCTGGGAGTGGCCATGGACTTGACGGACCAAAGGACTGCCTCTGTGTCATAATAGATAATTGAAATGTAAATAATCAAAAGGATTCAAAGGAATAAATGTATGATAAAGATTTTCAGTGCCTTGTGCAAAATTTGTTCACGTCAGACTTGTTTTAAGTGAATTGAGGTGTGGTGTCTTAATGGGCAAATATTTCACACGCTCCTAGTTACTTCTGAGCAGTCAATATAGAAACACACCGCTGTTGATTTCAATCAGCCTTTAAAATGGGAGTGGCATAGCATTACTGCGCAAACATAACTGTGTGTCTGGTTGAGAAGTGCTCCAAAAGTGAAAATAAAAGTCTAAAGAAGTTTTAATGGCATCTTAGATCACTGAAGTTACTGATTGGAGCGTTCTAAAAACAAGTTTCTTGCATAATTCAGCAGTATCACAAGGTTGATGGAGCTTAAAATATCTTTTAGCAGCAAGTTACGTCGTTTGAGTTTGCTTGTGAATTTAACATGCCTTTCTGATATTGAAAGCATTGTGTTTGGTACTTGCCAAGTATATCCATCTATATGTGCTGATTGTCCACTAAGGGTCATCGTAAAAAGTAATATTTAAGTGTCATCTCATTGGTAGCACATTTGTCTCTGAGTCAGAATGACCCCACTTAGTGTCATACTTAGGAAGTGCTGCATTGTCTGAGGTGATGTCTTTCAGAGGAGGTTATGTCTGTTCTCCTGACTGGGCATACGGATGACATGGCACCAATATGAAGAAAATCTGGGGAATTCTCTCTAGTGTCCAGTCCAATGTCCATCTATTAACCAACATCATACGATCATCTTTGAGCTGCAGTCTATGGGATCTTGCTGTGTACACTTCCTGTAAATTTCCTTAAATAGCAGCAGCGCTCATACTTGAAAAAAGAACATCATTCATTGGCTGTGAGGGCAAGCCCTGAGGTTGTGAAAGATGCTTATTTCAAGCATTCTTTTCTCGTTAATCAGTTCTATTTGTTTCAGTTAAGTGTAGTGTTTGCAACGTGAAATGTTGGAAACACTCAGCTGGTCAGGCAGCATCTACAGAAAGTGAACATGAATGTTTCAGATTCGAAGAGTTTCTGATGGAGTATCTTCAGAATGATGGAGTTTCAGAGCGTCCTCAGAAACTGTTTCACTCAAGCCCTAGGACTTAAAATTGTTCCAATATTTGTCAGCAGTAGCTAAGACTTCTAACACCAGCAGACTAAACTGTGTCAAGCTTTTGCAATGTTGCAAAAAGGTCACAAGAAAGAGTAAACGGTAAAGTTAACAAAATTACCAGTAGTTGACTTAACGATTCAAAAATATTTGTAGAAAAGACTCAATGTTGCACATACAGGTTGCAAGGGTGGAAATCATGTGCAGTAATACCAGGTAAATCATCCCATGCGGGATAAAGTACTGAGCCAAGTGACCTAACGTGGCTTGAACCCATCAGAATGTGCTCCTAACCTGACTGAAACCAAGACGTCGACTGTTTATTTCCCTACATGGATGCTGCCTGACTTGCTGAGTTCCTCGGGCACTTTGTGTGTGTGTGTGTGTGTGTGTGTGTGTGTGTGTGTGTTGCTCCAGATTCCAGCATCTGCAGAACCTCTTGTATCCCCATTGGCCTTGAGTTCAGGTAGCTAGTTTCTATACCCAATTTCAGAAAGTGAATCACACTGAACCTCTGCAAAGAAGCAGATATTTTGGTTCCCAATTCAGCCTCAACTTCCTTGGTCTTCTGTTTATTGTACAAATAATTGCTGCAATTATAATGCACGATACAACTTGGATGTAGTAACATTTGGGTTCAAAACAGTCCTAGTTGATTCAGTGTTGATGGAAGGAGAGAAGCAGTTTTAGAGTGGAACAGTAAGCCTTGAAGGACTTCCTTATGATGAGCATTTGTCAGCTCTTGGACTCTACTCACTGGAGTACAGAAGAATGAGAAGGGACCTCATAGAAACATTTAGAATGTTGAAAGGGCTGGACAGAGTAGATGTGCTTAAGCTGTTTCCCTTGGTGGGTGAGTCCAGGACTAGAGGGCACAATCTTAGAATTAGAGGGTACCGGTTTAAAACAGAGATGAGGAGCAATTTCTTTAGTCAGAGGCTAGTGAAATTATGGAATTCTTTGCCACGTACAGCAGTGGAGGCCCGATCATTGGGGGACGTTTAAGGAGGAGATTGATAGGTATCTAATTAGTCAAAGTATCAAGGGATATGGGGATAAGGCCGGAAATTGGGGCTAGATAGCAATAGTTTTAATTTAGCTCATGGAGCAGACTCGATGGGCCGAATGGCCTTCTTCTGCTCCTTTGTCTTGTGATCTTGTGGTTCTTTTCCTAAAAATCTTAAATCTCTGTTCTGTAGATATCAACCCTTCCGCCTTTCACACAGGTTCTCCTGAGTTACTATAAACCCTCCTTGATGTTAAACACCTGTAACAAAACTTTGAACCTCAGATTCAGATCAGTTCATTGTTGTATACACCAGGTTCAATGAGATCCTTTGCTTGCATGAAGCTCATTGAGTGAACAGTAATAATAAATACAATGATAAATGCAGCTACACACACAAAGTAGTAGAATGGTGCAAAGGTTGTAGTGTAATCTGAAGTAATGAAGGAAGAAGTGCTTAGGTGACAATAACGGAAAACCAAGAGAGGTCAAATTAAGAATTCAAGAAGGTGGCAGCATCACAGGGAAGGGGATGTGAAGGAGGTGATTGGTTTAGAAACCTAATAGCAGTGGGGAAGAAGCTGTTCCTTAGTCTGGATGTCTGAGTTTTCAAGCTCCCATACCTTCTCCCAGAAGGTAGAAGGAGGAAAAGGGAATGGCCTGGGTAGCAGACACCCTTGATGATACTGTTACCATTCCTGAGGCACTGCACTGCAATGCAAAGGTGGACTGGATGGAAGGAAGTGACGAGCTTGTTATGTACGGGGATGTGTTTGCCACACTCTGCAGGTTCAGTCGGTCCATTGCAGATTAGTTCCCATACCAGGCTGAGACGCAACCCATGAGGATACTATCTATAACACATCTGGAGAAGTCTGAGAGAATCCTTGTGGACGAGCCAAGAAAGAAAACACGCTGATGCACTTACTTGATCACCGCATAAGTGTGCAGGGACCAGGTGAGGTTGGCTGGTGATATGGATGCCAAGGAACCACCTCGTAAGGTAAGGAACCCCAGCTTCTCCAGTATTTCCATTTAAAATAATCCATTATCCCTGGAATGATGCACTCTTCCCAAAGCCTTCAAATAAGGTATTGTTCGTTATTAGTCACATGTATATCGAAACACACAGTGAAATGCATCTTTTTTGCATTGTGTTCTGCGGGTAGCCTGCAAGTGCCGCCACGCTTCCAGCATCAACATAGCATGCCCACAACTTCCTAACCTGTATGTCTCCTTTGGAATGTGGGAGGAAACTGGAGCACCCAGAGGAAACCCACGCAGACACACGGGGAGAACATATGTGGTGAACAGAATTAGTGTATTAGTCCAGCTAGGGCTGAACTGGGTTTTATATCAGTTAAACATCACTTCCTGGGTTTTGAAATCTGTATCTTTTTATAAAGTCAATATCCTTTCCGGCCATCTCCCAATATCTGTTCACATGTGATTTAAAGTTCTGCTATTTAGTGTGTCATAGAAAAACATAGCATGAAAATGGACCCTGCAACCCAGCATGTCCATAACAACCATTTTGTCTTTCATTCCAAACAATTCCATCTGCCTTTAAGCCAAACAATTCCTCCTTTGCCTGATACTTAGCCAAAACACTGAAGTCTGAGATCCTCAGGAACTGCCTCTTTTACCAAAATACATTATCTTAGAATGCTTTGTGCTTAAATCCATCTGCCGGTTTCCACCCATTCCATCAGTCTGTCTATGCTCTATCTTCCTCATGATTTACATCTTTCCAATTGTGTGAGACACTTGTAATTTTGAAATCAGGTCTCCTAACCCCAGATGCAAATATAAGGAAAGCAGCAATAATCTTAGTACTGAAGGATTTCGGCTGCTACCTCTCTGCAACCTGAAAAGCAGCCATTCACCACAATTCTCCCTTGGTTAATCTTGTAAACAGGCTGCTACTGTCTACTTGCTTCAATTTTACCACAAATGTAATTATGTATTACTTACATACTAATTATGTATTACTTGATTACAAAACCTTTTCACAACACCAACTTCACTGTCATCTATCATCCTCTGTGTTACCTCATCAAAAAATGCAATCATTAGTCAAACACCATTTTCCCTTAACAAACAATGCTGCGGCACGTTTAACCAGGTGCTGGCTAATTTTTTTCAAGTTTATTGCTTCCAAAATCTTCCCCATTACCAATGTAAAGCTAAGTGACCTGGAACTGCAAGGTTATCCCTTTTCCCTTTTCTGATTAAGAATGTAATATTTGCAATCAGTCTAGTCATCTACTGATTGGTAAATGACTAGATTGATTCCAAGAGGTATCTAGAACAGGTTAGATCTCCTTGAATCCATATTAGCCTCATAGTATCCATTCTAAATCTGATTCCTCTTCTTCCTGTATTCCAGCAACCTCCTGATTTATTATAGGTTTAGGAAGGTCTGCTTCCGAGGCAAACTCATTATGACTTATTACCTCAACCTCTGCCATTAGATCTCCGCTTTAATCTCTATTAATCCTCTGATAAATTCATTTTGCTCTTAATATGCTGATAGAATATATTTAGATCCCCTTTCAAGTTAGCCATATAATATAAAGGTTGCATTGAGATCTAATGTTTCAACAACTTAGAATTTGTGAAGTATTAATATTTTACTCTTGATATTTTCAAAAGAACATTTTCAGCATTTTCAAATGTAAAATGTTTGAAGGAATGAATAACAGTACTGCCTATAACAATGTAAAAGCATTCTTAATGAACAGTACAGAGCTGAATATTTAACTATAATTAACTAAGGAATTTCACATCCTTAAGAGGTGTTCATGTTATTATGTTGGATGGTTTTACCTTGGTGTCACTCTGGCAACTGATTTATTTACATATGGCATAAGGGGAAAGATCCAAGTCATATCTGATATAAATAGAAGATTCTAAAAGTTTGTATTCCTAAGCATCCATCTCCACTCATTTTACTGGCACCGAGCCCAGAAAACATGAAGCAACAAAGAGGTGAATAAATAGTTTTCAACTGTTGCTTTCTTGTTAACAGAATAGCAGGGAGCCAATCTTTGTGCCATAGATGTCAGCTTGTCTGATTTATTATGCAGGCTGCTTTGCTTTCAGTAAAATCTGGCTGTCAGGAGTCTTGAGGTTTGAAAACTTTCTCAAAATTGCAAGGCAATTTGGATGCAGATTTTAGGGGAAAATCCATTCTTTAAAATTTAGTGTTTGTAAAGACTATTGCTGCTCTTCACAACATTTTTCAAAGCATCAGTTCTATTCTAGAGTGTCTATGTGTTCACTCAACATTATGCAGAATATTAAAAGGGAACTCCAGTTATGTATTTGTTTAAAGAATGGAAGTTAAAAGTTTGAAAAATATTTGGAGCCAAACAAGGCAAAGGTTTAACATTTATTAATTCTTTGCTCTTTTATATTAAATATGTTAATTAATTACACAGGTTTTTCCCAGTGTCTCATTTTCTCTGAGCTTCCAAACCTACTTTTTCTCCCTGGGATGCAAAAGACTTATCTTTATACCTCTCAGCAGCACCTCAGAATAGTTCCCTGATAAAGAATTACTTGAAAATGCAAACACACTGGTTATTTCACACACAATGAGAACTCCAAAAAAGTAATAAGATGATTGATCAACTTGTGAGACTTTGGTGACAATCTGAGACAAGAATGTTGGCAGGATAAGAGAAGAAATTGGTCTTCTTCAGATAGTGCCTTTTAACATCCATCAGAGCAAGCGACAGGGCCTTGGTTTGATATGCAGGAAACAGCTTCTCCCTTGCTGCAGCCCATGTCAGCCCAGATGATGTGTTTAAATATTGATTGCAGCTCCAAACCACTACTTTCTGAGGGAAGTAATGCAAAGGAAATGTTATATTTATACATTATTTTTCACATCTTCAGACATCCCAAGACACTTCACAGCCAATTATTTCCTTTGAAGTGTAGTCATTTTCATAATGGAAGAAATGTGGCAACCTATCTATGCATGACAAGCTGGTAATGACCAAATAATTTCCTTCTGTGAGGCTAAATATTGGATGGTACCTGTTGAGAGAACCAACAGATGAGATCTTTTGGTTAAATATAATAATATTACACAAGCTATTTGTCTAAATTAATTTACCCAAAACTGAATGTGCATCATACCATATGAATTTCTTTTAATTTGCATTTTCAGTGCATTGATGGGGAGAACAACCTTCCTTAATTACCTGCAGGTAAATTACTCTATTCTGATAGTGACTTGAAGCACAATTTCATGGAAACACAGGAGAAAATGTTTAGTTTCAGCTGGTGGAGTAGAATCATAGTTTCATTGAGTTATACAGCACAGAAACAAGCCCCTTGGCCCAGCTCGTCCACGCTAACCAAGATGCCCATCGAGGCTCATCCTATTTGTCTATATTTGGCCCGTATCCCTCTAAACCCTTCCTACCCATGTACCTATCCTAATGTCTTTTAAACATTGTAGTTGCACCTGCCCATCACCTCCTCTGGCAGCATTCCATATACCCACCACCCTCTGTGTGAAGTAGTTGCCCCTCAGATCCACTTTAAATCTTTCCCTCTCACCTTAAACCTATGGCTTCCAGTTTTAGACTTAACTTACCCTGGGGAAAAGACTGAGATTATCTATCCTTTCTATGCCCCTCTAATTTATAAACCTCTATAATGTTACCCCTCAGCCTCCTTCACTCCTGAGAAAACAGTCCATCTAATCCAATGTCTCCTTATAGCAGGTCCCCAAGTCCAGGCAATATTCCTGTCAATATTTTCTGCAGCTTCTCTGGCTTAACCACAGCCTTTCTATAACATGGCAACCAGAACTGCACACAATACTCCAAGTCCAGCCTAACCAACAATTTGTACAACTGTAGCATGTCCCAACTCCTACACTCAATGCTTTGGCCAATGAAAGCAAACATACCATACACTCTATCTACCTGTGTCACTACTTTCAGAGAACTATGTCCTTGTACCCTAGGTCTTGCTGTTCAATAACACTTCCCAGGACCCATCCTCTGGATTGCGAAAATTTTCCTCATCGCTCCTCTAATCCTCTACCAACTACTTTATGACCCTTCTGCTACAAGAAATTGATCTGCTACATCTGTCCATGTCTCCCATAGTGTTATACACCTCAATTTTCATCTTCCTGTCTCTTCTGTTCCAAAGAAAACAATCTCAGCTGATTCAATCTCTCCTTATACCTAAAAAAGTCCAATCCTTAACAGACTTCTCTACACACTCTACGGGCAATTATAAAAAATGATTGAATGCATTGACCAGCATGGTATACAGTAGTCAAGCTTTGATACAACCAGTGTTGTGTATAGTTCCAGTGCAATCTCCCTGCACTTTAACTCTGCTTCTGTGAATGTAGGAAAGCATTCCA
>JARFYF010000055.1:7969391-7979763 GCA_030265395.1 Rhina ancylostomus
GTTTTTCAGATTTGGGTCTTTTTCTTTAAGTAAAAAAAAGACATGAAATTGCAACATGCAGATTAGGTTCTGCAGCAAGTAAAACTTCAAAGATTTGAGATGAGCCATTTGGAGGGCAATAAAAAAAACACATTAAAAATAATACTATAGATTCTGGACTTGCAAAGACTGCAAGGAGCTAAAAGCCTTCTATTATAACTACCAATATCAAACCAGATGTAAGATGCACTCCTGCAGCCGGTGAAAATCAGCCAAGAATCCAGAATTCCAAACTCTGGCTTGGTGTCTACAACAAAGGTCAGGTACAGGAATGAAGCCAAGTAAAGTAGAAATGTTCCAATTCAATCTTCCTTAACCTTTCAAGGTTCATTTAATTCAAACAAGAGAGGATTAACTTGGTGCAAAACGTAGAGCACAACCTTCCCCAGTAAGAGTTCTAACTGATGGTAAAGGAATTACTAATAATGGAGTTCCACCATAACTTAAATTCATGCAACTTTTGTCCTCTCTGAATGATTTTAACGTTCTTAGTGGTTACAACACCTTTACTTGTTCATTCCTCTGGCTAACACAAGCTCAAGTACTAAATTGAAGAAAGATTCATTTGACCAGATTCTCTCAAAAATGCAATTTAATAACAGCGCTTAAAATGGATCCTTCATAAAGCAAAATGGCATGGGGGAATATTTCAATAGTTCTTTTAAGTGAGCTTCAAGATTGCTACCATCAATAAAAACAAAGGAGCTGGAGGTAAAAACAGAATCCATCATGTTTAGTATGGACAGTTAAGTTTTATAGACCCTCTAATACATATCTAGGTTAGTCCACAAACACTTCATATTCCAACATTTATCAACCAAATTATGTTAAACTTTTGTAAATTCCAGTAAATGCCGATAGTTTACATTGATTGCAGCTTAAGGCTGCCATTACCACGAAAATGAAAGAAATTTTATAAAGCTTAAAATCAAATCCATAATTTTGATGATTAGGCCAAATTGAATCTTTTCCATTAAGAAAGTCATCTTCACTCAATGTAAAAGTAAATTAGCGCTACTATCAAGAGTTACATGGCACCTCATTATTCTTTTTTTCCTTATCAAAGCACGATTTCTTTAGTACAAGAATTTCATTTCTGATACACAAATACCTTTATAGAGATTCCAGAAAAGGAATAATTCTCCCCTGCTGGCAGTAGTGCTTCCAACATGACCAAAAAGATTTACACTGGGGTCCCAGAACACACGATCAAAACACAATACAACCTGCCAGGGAACACAAGAGAGAACATTCAATGATACCAAACTATTATGCTTGCTTGAATCAATTCTGGGACATCAGCAGTTACCCATACTAATACTCCTAGTGTAGCAGGATTTACTGCAAGGGCCTGTGTAAGCCAAAATTAACCATCAAAAATAGGTAAATTAACAATAACCTTCAATGATGTAATCAAAACGGGGGTCACAACCAGTCAAGCTTTATGTTGCCTTACCTTGTTGAGGTTTCCAAAGCCCATACGCTGAATAGCAGAAGTTTTCCACTCGGGAAGGGGTGGTACAAACTGAACTGCTGGTGGCTGCTGTTTCAACACACCCAGGGGCAGAGTACATAAAACTGCATCACACTTGTAAATGAATGTCTGGCTGTTCGAACGAGTATTCTGAGCAATGACTTCACATCCTATAAAATATTTATACAAACATAACACTACATAATTGTGACGAACACAGAAGTAATGCCATAATAAATTAATAGAAATTAACCCCATTGAAGTTGCTTGTGAACGTGGTCAGATATGCAATAAATTTGCCAAAAATAATATGGTAATTTCATTCCTGCCTGTACAGCAAACCATTAAATATTCCACCCCACATTCCAAGCAATGAAGATGTAATGATGGCTGTCCTTGTCACACTGGTGTATTTTGCTTCACGTAATGCTGCTACAGTACCAGCGACCTGGGTTCAATGTCCGCCGCTGTCTGTAAGGAGTTTATACGTTCTCCCCATACCTGCTTGGGTTTCCTCCAGATGCTGCAGTTTCCTCCCACATTCCAAAGACGTATGGGTTAGGAAGTTGTGGGCATGCTATGTTGGCGCCAGAAGTGTAGTGACACTTGCAGGCTGCCCCCAGAATACTCTAAGCAAAGATGCATTTCACTGTGTGTTTCTATGTACATGTGACTAATGAAGATATCAATGAATAATCTGCTTTTATTACAGAACTGAGCGTATAGAGTTGATTTAGAGGGAAGTAAACTACACACCTACAGTTAATTAGATTAGTTTTATAAATTACTCATTTAATGTGAAAGCCTCAGTGACTTCTCTTCCCATAAAAAAAAATTCACATCCACACCAACTGATCAAAGCGAAACATCAGCAACCATCAAATCTGCAGTCCAGTTAATCTAGCGTTTGGAGTGCTGAAATATGGCAAGTTGTTGAGCGCAGCATTTAGCTTCAAGTAAGAATAATTTTCAATTTGATGGGAGATGAAGCTACAGACAAAATACTAATGAACTGTGATGGAAGAAAGACTTGCTTTAATTGACAAAAGGTATTCTACTTTCATAATTTACCTTCTGTATTCTGACAGCTGTAGTAGCTAAAAGCAGCACTGTCTGATGCAACACCACTTCAAAAGGTAAATCAAGCTATCTGTCCACTACTTAAACTAGCAATATCCATAATGAACAGTCGAGTGTTAGGAGAAGATTTGCAAATAACCATAAAAATCAGAAAAAGTCTGTGCACCTCTTTGGAACAGATTGCCTGGTTTAAATTTGAAGAGTACCCTTATAATTCTCTTTTGACAAAAAGGGAATAATGAAACATACCTGTTAATAGTGATTACTCACTTCTCATTTTATGTGCTGCTATACAGCCAAAGAAAACCTGTGAATTGATTTTTTTCCTAAATGGACTCATCAAAAATGCAAACTGCTTAAAATACTGCAATAAAACTGCTATACTATAATGGGTTATCTAAAATCTGTGCTTGAACTTGATTACAGTTAATGTAATTACTTAAAAAGCTTGATTGCAGCTTGAAATATATGACCCTTAAGGGTGTTAACTGACTTTCAGTCAGAAAGATCAGGTACCTCAGACATTATCCATATTATTTCTAGTGTATACCCATCAATAAAAGTGTTCATTATTCAACATGAATTATCCAATTGAATTACCCAGTGCTGCTTCATTATAAAGTTACATTTTGGTTTACGTTACAAATGGGCTTACTTCAGAAGGAGCACTTTGTGCTGGGCAAGTGAGAAAGTATCTCAGTCCTATGCAATTATCAGGAACACTTAAAAAAAAGGAACACTCTAGTTAATGGTAGTACTGCAATATTACAGATCTGGCATCCAGTTGGGATTATATGGCATTTCTTAAAATTATATAAAGGAAGTACTCAATGGGAATACATAGTTTTACTGCCCAGTAACAGCCCATTCTGCCCAGCCATCTGGCACTAGTCTTTCACACAAGCACCCTTCCATTTTATAGTGAAAAACTTACTTCATCTCAGCTTGTTGCTATGTGACAAAGTAAATGCTTCACTATAATAAAATAAAAAAAGTAGACTACATGGCCCCTTGAGCTTAAGACATTCACATCATGGGTGATCCTGCCACCCAGTTCCAATTCCCTTAGGACCTAAAAACCTATAACTGAGTGTGCACAGTCCAGCTTGAAGCAGAGAATTCCAAAGAGTTACCACACTCAAGTGGAAAATAAAATCATCACTGACCAAGCACTGAGCCTGGGACTATTCCCTCAGCTTTAGGTTCTTCAGTTACAGGAAGTAGCTTCTTGGCATCTCTTTGGTCAGACACAGGTTTCAATAAAAGCACCTGTTATCCTCTAAACTCAAGTATAAGCACAATCTCACTCATTTTCTCCTCACTGATTCCTGGGATAAGGAGTTGTCCAGCCCAAGGAATTGAAACTACAATAACTCCAAGACAAGATACATTGTAAATCAGCTAGAGACAAGCAGTTAACAAAGAGAAATTCAACCACTGAAATTATGCCTTAGATATACACTGTTTGAACTAATGAAGAGTCCCAGACCTCAAAAGCCCAACACATTCTCCTTCCACAAATGCAAGAAACACTCAGCAGGCCAGACAGCATTTTCTGTTTTTATTTAAACTACGCTAGCACAATTACAACACCTGCTTCAATGTAACAATGTGGAAAATTGTCCTTGATATCCTGTCCACAAAGGGGAGGACAACTCCAATCTTAATTACAGTCTCATCATTCTACATTCTAACATTAACTATGATTGAATGGGTTGTTCACACTGTTTTTGTGGGTCACTAACTCACCAATAACCTGGTCAGTTTGGTTTCTGCCAGAACCACTCTGGCAGACTTCATTATAATTCTTCTTTGGAGATGGACAAAACTAGTGAATTTTAGAGGCAAGAGTTAGCTTCTTTTACATCAGGACATCATTTGCCAGAGTGTGGCATGAAGCGGCTCTGGTGAAACTGAAACCAATACAAATCAGGAGGGGAAGAGGTCATACTTAGCACTAAGGAAGATGGCTGTGGTTATTGAAACCTGCCACCCCGGTCCCAAAGAATGCTGCCTGTGATGCTGCTGCAAGCAAATTTTTCACTGCACCTGTGTATACATGTACTTATGCATATGACAATAAACTTGGTTTTGACTTAGCAGTATCCTGAACCCAACCAACTTCAACCACTTCAAAGAACTTTCCTCCAATCAATACGTCAGAAATGAAAAGAATTGAGGAATATTCCATTTGTGGCTCTTCAACTAACAAAGCCAGTGCAGCAAAAGATGGAAAGCACACTGCCACTAGCAGAGTCATAACTAGCATATATGCCACACATGTCACCTTAACAGGAGAGACCATTTTCATTTAACAGGTTTCCCATCAACAAAATCTCCCCCTAGCAATATCTGAACCAGCTACATAAATTGTTTAGACAGTAATTAGAAGTATTTGCAAATCATGTTTACCAATCCAAGAAAATTTTTGTTTTGATGAGGATAATGCTTTGTGGGACTTCCAGAAGGCTTTTGATAAAATGCCACATAACAGGCTTGTTAGCAAAGTTGAAGCACATGGCATATAAAGAACATGGATACCATGGATACAATGTTGGCTAGATAACAGGTGAGAGACAGCTATAGCAACTGGTTATTTATCAGACTGGAGGAAGGTGAATCGCTGTTGCCTCCTGGGATAGGGCCATTGCTTTTTTTTTAAATAAAATCTTTGTTAATGACCTATACTTCAGGGTGCAAACCATAATTTCTAAATTTGAAGATGACAAAGCTTAGCATTTGTAAAAGAGTATAAACAGGTTGCTAAAATGGGCAGACAGATGGCAGATGTTTAATGCATAGAAATATGAGGTGATGCACTTTGGTAGGAAGAATAAAAAGGCAATACAGAATAACAGATATTGTTCTAAAATTAATGCAGGAACAGGGGACCTAGGGTATGTGTGCACAGTTCATTGAAAATGGCAGAACAGGTTGAGAAAATGGTTAATAAGACACACACAGTTCCAGGTTTTATCAACAGAGGCACAGCTTGTAGAAGCTAGTAAGTTACACTGAACCTTTTATAAAGCACTGGTTGGGCCTCAGTTGGAGTATTGTGTTTGGTTCTGGTCGCATCATTATTGGAAGGGTGTGAAGGCATTCGAGAGTACAGAAACAAATTACGAGGATAATTCCTGGAATGGGAGATGACAGTTACAAGGGTAGATTAGAGAGACTGGGACTGCTTTCTCTGGAAGAGGACGAGAGATTTGATAAAAGTACATAAAAAGACATAGGGCAGGGACAGGGTGGATAGTGGCACTTGGTGGAAAGATCGAGGACTAAGTGTCACAGGTACAAAATAAAGTTAAAGAGATGCAAGGATTTTATTTTCTCTGCGCAACATGTGGATGGAATCTGGAATCTTATGGTGGGGGCAGGTTACTTTGTGGATTTCAAGAGGGGGTTGAATGAATACATGATGGAGAAAATTTACAGGGTTACAGGGAAAGAGCTGGGAGGTAGAACTAGCAAGATGCTCTGAGAGAGCACCAGTGAAGACATAGGCTGAATGGATTCCTTCTGTGCTGCAACCATTCTACAATTCTACGATAAATACTGTTGCCACAAGAGTGAATCAGAGGTTGAATACCCTGCTACTTTCCATCATCTACCCAGCAGAAGTCAGGTGCATGATGATGTGCTCTCCCACCTGACTGAATGCGTTCAACACCAAGTATACCAGAGGTTATACCATTAGGATGAAGCGGCCTGTTTGATCATAACCCCATCCACTACATTAAGCACACATATTCTCCACCATAGCATAGCCAGGCTGTGTACAATCTACAAAATGCACTGCAGCAGTTTGCCAAAAGTCATTGGGCAGCAACTCCAAAACAATCTAGCCATTTAATTATATCCAAGAAGTTTTAAGTCAGCAGGATAGGCTGAGATTCTATGAACTGCTGATGGTTAATATTTTAAAACTGTAATTTAAGAAACCAATAACAAACAGAATTTGTACCAACTGACCTGAGGCAGTGTAGCGGACTTGTCGAACTGCTGTATTTAATTTAATGTCAAGGCCTTCTGCAAGTGCCACAGGAACACAAGAATATCCATTCCGTACTGTTAAGTGACTGCCTGTGAATTCAAAGTCATCGTCCTGAGCAGAAAATAAACAGGAAACAATTCTTTATTTGTGAATGCCACAATGGTAACATCATTTTATTTACTTTTCAAAACTAACAGCAAATTAAGCATGCAAGCCTCCGCTTGCTCTGATTCATCATCCATAATTAAAATATTTACAAATGTAATTATAAAATATTGACACAGAGGACAGAAAGGCTGAGAAAAGCAATTGTTAAATGACAACGCTGACACTGTGCAGTGACGCAAATCCCTCAAGCACCTCTACTGCAATGGAAAAATACAAGTTGCTTAATATGCAACTAGAGTGATGGGGAAACAAGATCCAGCATAAACTTATCACTCGCAAACTGACACCAATTTGTACATTAATCAGTGGCACAAAACATTTGTCATGATTAAGTTCCAATGTGCATTTTATGTTAAGCATCTATTTACCTGGTCCCAGTGCTTCAATGATAGAGTGGAAAGGGGTGTTGCATTAGCAAATTCCAAGTTAGCAAAATGCCAATCCAGTATCTGTCGGTCCCTTGATGACAGGTAAACATCACTAAAAATTGCAAATACACAAATCAAAAATCATTCTATTCCCCCCCCCCCATTCCACTGTTATGTTAAATACTCTAGACCACTAGCATTTTCACTGTGTTCAGAGAAAAAACATTGAATCAGTAATTTCATACTGTTTCTGCAATGTTGAGTATGCATTTTCCTACCATTGCACAAGATGCAAGTTACCAATTGCAGTAAAGCAATAAAACACCATCAAGTAAACTGAGTCATATTGTTTCTCATTTTGACCAAGAACCAACATTATGCTGATAAGGTAGCAGCAATACCTGGGTGGATTAGCTTCCAATTCCTGGAGCTTCTCTTCAAGCTTCACCTGGGCCTCTGCAAGTTCATCATATTCCTGGAATGGATTCAAATAAAATGAACTAGTCACATAATAAAAAGTAATTTAGTGGTACTGTGTGGAATGAATAAGCTGCGTTCCTGCAACCTGGTTGGACTCTGGCCCAGACTGACAGACTGGAATGTCATCTCTGAATTTCCAAAGTCTAAGACAGAAACTTCAATCCAGATTCCACTGACATGAATATAGCTCTAACCCAAAGACCTGCCTGGACCCAAACTCAAAAATAATACTCTACTTCACAAATATTAATTGTTTCTAGATACTGCCTTTAATATCCTGCAAGTACATAACCAATACTCTTGCATCAATCCACAGTACCATCTACTTCAAAAAAACAATTTTAAACAACAATAACTTGTGTTCATACAACTGCCCCAGACTTGATGAAATGCCCCAAGGTGCACAACGTGAGTATTACTGTACAGAAATTGGCAAAATTTAACATCAAGCAACAAAAAGAGAAACCAGACAAATAAAACACTTTGCAAATTGGCACAGGATCATTTTGATCAGAATTGAATGTGTGGCTCAATGATTAGTCTGAGAGAAATGGGTTTCAATTTATGGAATGCTGGCATCAGCATTGGGAGTTGTCTTGATGGGATGGGCTTTACGTGAAATGGGTTGGGACCAGTGCCTGAGCAAATCAAACATTTAAGTCCAAGGACAAGGCTTTAAACTAAACGGTGATTGTGGGGGAGAGCAGGGGAAATTTAGAAAGTAAAAGAGAAAGGGCAAAGTAATAGTGCAGGTAGTAAAACAGATGATAACCAGAGTGTATCAGCAAGGAACAGAGCATACAGACAGAAAAATAGACCCAATTCTCCAAACGGAATCAGAGGGAAAATGGTTAAAAAAGACAAAGCTGAATGTATGCAGTGATCATAATAAGATATGAATTAAATGGCACAAATAGAATTAAATGGATACAATCAAATAGCCAATACAAAGACATAGTTACAAAATGACCCAGGATGGAAATTAAATATACCAGGATACTTAATTTTTAGAAGAGATAAATCAATATGGAAAAGAATGAGGGGTGGTCCGACATAATAACAAAGGGGATAAAGGCAGCAGGAAAAAAAAGTGCAAATAGAGCTAATAAACAGCCAGGAGCAGAACATTTTAGAGGGAATTATCTATAGGTCCCCCAGCAATAATGATAATTTTGGGCATTGATTAAATCAGAAATTAGACTCACATATTAAGTATGAACAACTTAATCATGAGAAACTTTAATCTACATAGACTGGGCAAACCAAGTAAGCAGCAATTAAACGGACAGCAAATTCAAGAGTGGAAAAGAAATGGCTTTCTAGGTCAGTTTGTTGAGGAACCAATGAGGAAACTGGACATTTTAGATCTCATACTGTGTAACGAAATAGAGTTCATTGTTGATTGGTTGTCAAGGGGTTTCTGAGAAAGTGATCAAAAATGAAAGAATTTTCTGTGAAGCTTGGAAGTGTTAGTTCAAACTAAAATTGGGGTCTTAAACCAAAACAAAGCAACTACAAAAGTATTAAGCACAAGATGGTTATGACAGATTATGTTAATTCTTTTAACTATGTTAAAAGTTAAAACAATAAACAAGCATTAATATGTAATTTACAACAAATATACAATAGAAGGCTGGTGTACAAGATAACAGCTCACAGTACTGAGGGGAAGTGTGTTAGCATGGATTGAAGAATGCCTTCCATATGATAATCAGAGAGTCAGAATAAATGGCTTTTTTTGTTCAGGCCGGAAGGAAGTAACATGTGAAGTGTCCCAAGAATCAATGTTCTTGGAAGACAAAATACCAGAACTACTGGAGAAAAGGTCCAATGCAAATGAAGAAAGCATGTATTAGTGAAAAACAATGTAAAGATGTTAAAAATCCTGAAAATTGATAAATCCTCAGGAGCTTGGGTGCATAGACCAGAGTTTTGATAGAGGTGATTATGTGTAGTACTTGGATCATCTTCCAAATTTCAATAGATTCTGTACGAGTTCCTGCAGATTGAAAAGTGGAAAGTGTGACCCCAGTACTTAAGAAAGGAAGATACAAAAAAAATATAGGGAACAAATTGACCCGTCAGCCTGTCACTGATAATAGGGAAAATGATGCAACTCTCTATGGACTCTGTCTACACTTCTTGCTACCTTGGTAAAGCAGCCAACATAATCAAAGACCCCACCCACCCAAACATTCTCTCGTCTCCTCCTCCCTCCCATTTGGCAGAAGATACAAAAGCCTGTAAGCACATACCACCAGGCTCAAGAACAGCTTCTATGCTGCTAAGACTATTGAATGGTTCCCTAGTGCAATAAGATGGACTCTTGACCTCAATATACCTCATTATGACCTTGCACCTTATTATCTGCCTGCACTTTCTCTGTAACTATAAGACTTTATTCTGCATTCTCTTATTGTTTTACCTCATGTTACCTCAATGCACTGTTGTAATGAATTGATCTGTACAGATGGTTTACAAAAGAAGTTTTTCCACTGTACCTCAATACATGTGACAATAATAAACCAATTTAGGATGTAATATCATGAAACCTGGAAAATAATAAATTTGATTGAACAGAATCAACATAGATTTGTGAACGGGAAATTATGTTTGGCTATTCTACTGCAGTTCTTTGAGGACGTAACAAGTAGATAAGGAAGAATAACAGGCAATGTATAGATATTTGCTCACAGGAAATTGGTGAACAAGATTACAGCACATGCAGTCAGGGGGAATACACAAGTGTGAGAGCTTTTTCTG
>JARFYF010000055.1:7979773-7990639 GCA_030265395.1 Rhina ancylostomus
CAGAGAAAGACAATAAAAAGAGTAGGAATAAATGAATCCATCTCTAATTGGCAGGCAACAGTGTACCATGTGCATCGATCATTGGACCCCAGCTATCCACAATCTATAGCTACGATTTGACTAAGGAGACCAAATATAATACTTCCAAATTTGCTGATGACATGCAACTAAATGGGAATGAGAGCAGCAATGAGGATGCAAAGAGGTTTCAAGGGCAATAGATAAACCAAGTGTGTGGACAATAACATGATGGACAGAATATAATGTGCATAAATGTGAAGTTACTTCAGTCGGAAATAAAACAAATGCCGAGTATCTTTTAAATATAGTGATTTTGGGAAACGTTGGTATATAATGGGTCTTCCCTGTATGCAAGTCAAAGGGATCTCCCTGTCCACAAGTTACTGAAAGTTGACATGCAGGTATACTGAGCAACTTGGAAGGCAAATTCTTTGTCGTCTCCTGTTACAAGAGGATTTGAATACAAGACTACAGATGTCTTATAGTTACATATGGCCTTGGTGACACTGCACCTGGATATTGTGTACAGTTTTGGATTCCTTATCTCTAAAAGGATAAACTTGCTATAGAATGCAGAGAAAGTTCATCTGACTGGTTCCTGGGAATGGTGGGTTTGTCACATGAGGAGAGATCAAGTAGGCTTGGTCTCTGTTCTCTGTATTGCAGAGATACAAGAGGTAATCTCATTAAGATGTAAAGAATTCTTAGAGAGCTCCCTAGAAAAGCTGGATGGATGTTCTAACTAGATAAGAGGTTGGCCCTTTAGGACTGAAATGTGGAGAAATTTCTTTACTTAGGTGGTGGTGAATCATTGGGGTTCTCTACCTCAGAGGGATTTGGGGAATGGGTACTTGATTGCATTCAAAACAGAGATCAATGAATTTTTCAAAATTATAGTGTCAAGGTATATAGGGAAATGTCAGGAAATGGTGGAATAGTAGATCAAACATTACCTTTTTTAATGCTGAAGCAAGCTCAAGGAATCAAATGGCCTACTCCTGCTCCTACTTTTTATATCCTTTGAAACATAGGTAAGGATTTTAAACTAAAAGATTATAAGAAAAGAACTTTTGGGGGGAGAAAATCAGTGCAATGAGTGAATGAGACTTGGTGTTACCATATGAGGTACAAAGAATAAAAGCCAAGGAGGGCAGAACATGGATGTTTGCCAGCAGGGAAACTGAAATTATCACCTGGATATAATAAATGACTGAGTGTTTCAATAGCTTGCACACTGAAGCAGAGACATCTGTTTAAACAGAGATTGGTCCTATAAATTAGCATTCAAATTGAATTTCTTTACAAATAACTCAAAAATTGCCTCCTATTTCTAAGGTGAGAAGAAGCTACCTTCCAAAATTATGCAGAATTGTTTTAAGCTTAATTCCATACTACTCAATTTATTATCAGCAATTAAATATTTTTACATTAATTTTAAAAAACAATTTCTGACTTCAGGGTTCTCTGCAAATTCAAATATACCAATGACTGGACACACTTAAGAGGAAAAGCATATCAAAACTTAACACAGTATATACTGTCAGTCATCAGCATTTTCAGAAGCCACGAGGACCTTTTCTGAAACCAGCACATTCAGACAAAATACTAAACCATGAAATAACATTCAACCCCAATTCACATGCCCACCAAACTTCCTCAACAGAAAGGGTAATACAGAAAGGGGAAAACAAAACTAAGCTAACAGTTAAAGGGAAATAAAAATAAACATTGCCAAATAAATCCCAGAGTATGACACATACAGTAGTGCTTAAAAATAAAGTTACCTTGCATAAAGCAGTCAGGTCTCTCAATTTACTTTTTACTAGAAATTCTGCTGTGATGTCACGAGGCGGCTTCACCTCAGAGGCTTCTCTGTACTGTTGATGCAGTTCTTTAATTTTCTCTTTCAGCGATACCATCTGAATGATATGCAACAGTATAGGCATTAAAAACTCGTCAGAACAACATAACCTTTGACAAAACCTTGAGACATTATAGCAGCAAACAACTTAAAATCTGTTATATTTATAGAAGCTGCTTTGTAATTCCTGTTAACGTTCTGCTCAATTTCTCCTCCCTAGATAATACCAGAGTTATGCATTTCATGGTGTTCCAGCAACCGAATCATGTTAAATTGTTTTTAACATCATAATTATGCTTAAAAGAAGCTGTGCCCAGGAACAAGCAAGCCTAGAGAACAATGATGAAAGGAAAGCTGCAAATTCCACAAATCAAAAATAGCAATTTAAAGAAAAAGCTAGAATTACACAGAACTATTAACATCTGAAAACAGAAGACAGGTCAACATATCTGATGTAGACTCTTAATCTGAACAATCTCTATCCTGACAAAGGGACTGCAGTTGAAAGGTTAGCTTCTCAATGCAGATGCTGAGGAACCAGTTATGTGTTCCCATTTCATTTTAATTTATATTTCACAATTATGTCTGAAAACAAAGTTCAGAGAAGATAAGTAATGAGAGAGAAAACTATAGATGCTAGACATTTAAAACAAAAGCAGAAAATGCTTGAAATGCTGGACCTCAGCAGGTCAGGCCACTTCTGTGGGAAATTCTTAGAGGACACAACAGGGTGGATGCCTGGAGGATGCTTCTGGCTGAGTTGTCTAGAACTATAAGTCACACCGTAAAGGTAAGGGGTTGGGCATTTAGGACTGAGAAGTGTTTTCACTCAGAGGCCGGTGAATCTTTAGAATTCAATCCCAGAGAGTGTGAAAGCCGAGTCATTGATTGCATTCAAAACCGATTTGATAGATTTCTTAATATTAAAAGGAGTCAGGGATAAAGGGATAGTGCAGGCAGAGGTAGAAGATCAGCCATGATCTTGCTGCAAAACATAGCACACTCAAGAGATCAAATGCCCAGTCCTGCTCCTTTTTCTTATACAAAATTATTTTTCAAGTCAATTAATTTTAATAAGGATATTATTGAAATATTAGCTAACAAAACCAGCTGTTGGCAATTGCTCCAATCTTTTGTTAAATGTTTTAAATTGCTATGAATAAAATTCTATGCAAAGGCTTATCGCCATCTGCGTTAAAAAAGCCTATTTGTTAACATATTTCGCAGTGTTAGAATACTTGCTGTATTGTTACAGCGTGATTCAGTTCTTAAAATTAACAGGCCAATAAAATACATGACTAAACATTTACATTAATTTAAAACAAAGAACATTACAGCTGCCATACTAATCACCGTCAGCAGCGCCACCATAGGGCAAATGATGGCTTTGCAGCCCAATACAAAATTTAGTGAACACAAATAAGGGATCTGTAAATGACAAAGACTGACCTTTTAGATGTGTTAATGCTTTTAAAATGTTTAGCATACAGCCTTGCTGCATTTAAACACATAAGAACTTTGCATTTTAATATCAACTCTTCTCGATGCATGAAGAAATGCACAGTGGAATAAATACTACTTGACAAACAGATAAGAACAAGCATTAAGGACAAGCATATCTTCTTACTGCACAAGTACAGAATCTGACTGGAGGAACAGGTTCAGATCAGCGACAAGCAAAATATCAGCACTCTACTGCAGTTTGGTTAGTAATAGATTAGAGTTTGAAAGTGAAGGGTTTATAGCTCTTGCTTCAGAGATTTGAACATGTCATTCAGGCTGACATACTATTGTAATATTGCTGCTTTTTAACTAAAACATTAAACCAAAGCCCAGTTTTCTCTCAGGCAGACAAAAGCTCCCACAATCTTTTGTTTATATCATGACTAATTGTGGTACACTCTCATGTGAAAACAATGGCAACTGTTCATATGTATTTAATTAATTAAGCAGCATGCATAATAAGTGAAATTTGAAGTGCAGAAAGCAAATACACATTTTAATAGAAAACTTTTCATATTTTAATATCTCAATATCTTTAGTGAGATCCAAGCAGCTTTCAGATTTCCTTTAAAGTTCATGACACTAGCATTTACAAAATTCTGAACATGTATAATCTTTATTCAGATGCCATATGCAAGTCACACCAATATTAGCAGAAATAAAAAGATCCTGCAGCACCATTTTAATCTTGTTACACCCTTCACTGAAGTTTCCTTTCTGCAACCATACAAGGATAGTAAATATCCCTTTCCAGTAGAAGCAAACTATAGGTGGTTTTGCTATAAAGTGATAATTGAATTCCTAAGAAATCTTGTGTTACAGAAAATCTTTTTTATATAAAAATAATTGTGTCAAAGGGAAAATGTGGATTAGCAACTAGAGTTTCAGACTCGCAATAACAAAGTTACTTTTTCCAGCAGAATTTTCAAAATTAAATAGCTATAAATGTATTTTGTTACTGCAAGCTAAAAAGCACTGAAGGCAAGTATGTTGCATTGTTTAATGAAGTATGCTTGCACTAGTTTCAACAGAGGCAATTGCTTGTCAATTTCCAATGGCCTCCCACAGTGAAACTGGCAACTTGTGTTCTTCAGAGGCAATTGTATCAGATCACTGTGGGGAGGTTACATGGAAACAGTTTCCCCACAACCCCCAGCAAGACTTTTTTTTTCTGCTTGTCAATTTTTAAAGTGACGCTTTCTCTAGTTTCCAATCAAAATCGCATTATGACCAATTCAGCCTGTGTAATACAAACAGGGGTCCCTAAATAATCAATCGTGATACATCCAATTCACGTTATATCAGAACTACCTGTACTTACACACTTCAAGTCAACAAATTTTCTTCTCATTCACATTCTGCTCCATGTAACACTACGCAAACCAAAATACAAGCGTACCCTCTTTTGTAGGCGTTTATGTGAAGGATGTATAAGATGTTATATTTGCAGAGATGCTACATTCTAATTTGGAGCATGAGGCATCTCAAACTTACAGAAAATGAAATACAAGACAAAGACATGGCCACTCACTGTTTAACAAAATCCTGTTAGCTTTCTTTCAAAAGGAATCCAATGGTCTAATGTCAAAGTACAAATAACTTCCTTTTATTCAAACTTTTTAAATAAAATTCAAAGGAAGTCACAGTCACCTTATTAAGTAATTCTTTCAGATCCTCCTGTGTCTTCACAATTTTCTTCCAGTGTTCAATCTGCTCATCCTTCACATGTTTCTCCTGCAGCCTAACAAGATATCCAATTGTTGTTATAACATGATCAATATTTTGGAGTTTACTGTCAGTTATGACTTTATTATGCAAGTACTAACAGTGTAAACATCACAATAATGTTTCTAAAATACACAGTTTTAAAGCACTGGGGTGGGGTAGAGGTCTTTTGAAGTCATGAACTTTATGTTCATCAGTCTCAAAATTGCTAAAGCACCTCACTATTGCGCTCTTAGCCAACTTGCATCCACAAGGCTGAACTTACTCAGCAAAAAATAATGCGGCCCAGCATGGAGCAATGTCTTCTCATAATCTGGCCATGTGGGCAGGACATAACACACCTCAACCACAAAATAGCTGAAAAAATACTGATTCGCAGCAAAGCCACAGCCCCAGCTTTGCTGCCTGTCAATGAAGTGAAGATTTTTTCAATCATTTTTAATGCCCCCAACATAAAGAATTATTCAAAGGTTATTAAAAACCAAATGATTTAAAGAATTAATAATGTAAACTCAAAACCATTTAAACAATTAAAACAAAGACCATAATGAGGGAAATAACTTGTCACATTCCTACCTTTGTCCCTTGTATCTAAGTTTTAGTCAATTAAATGGACTCACAAATCCTGCTGCATATTAGAACTGGGTGCAAATTTCTTGACTGCTGAGAAATGCAGCAAATTCACACTATGTCGTTGGACTCCAAGGATATTTACTTTTGCAGCTGCCTACTTGGCATTATGCAATCTAGAGTTTGGCTACCGAACCAGGGACAGAGTGCCTTGCCATAGTCAGACTGAATTTTAATCTTATACCCAAGTAGGTCTCTAATACAATAATGCTTGGATGAGTGTGAAATACAATAAGTACTCACTGTATGACAACCTCCAATGCCTGTCCTAACGATACAGGTTTGTTGTTCAGGTAGTTGAAGTCTAATTGATGACTGAGGTAAGATGTGGCCTCCAGCAAACGATTGAATTCTTGCTCTACCATCTCATCTTTTTCTTTGGGAACCTGAGCATCATAAATAAGACACCATTGTCACCCAAAAGAAATAAGACAGGATCATTTATTTATACAATAATTAATAATACCAAGCTTTCCCATTAATTAGTGTTTAGCAGTAGTTTGCGCTTATGGGGTTGCACACCCAAAAATAGGTCACAAATCTCTGAAGATTTTTTAAGTTTTCCAAATGTGGAAAGAACTGCCTAATTTTGAGGCTCCTATTGGCTGAAGTAAACACATTCAATGCACATGACAAAATAAAGTAAAATATCAGTTGCAACTACTTATAACAGTTGTCATGACATCAACACACAAAAACTATAATGTGTGATACAGTTCACGTGTAGGAAGAGCGAATTTGGAAACTCAACCACTAAGGAAAACTGAGGCTCCTCAAACCCTTAGGGCTCCACGGTAAAGTCACTGAATAATCATGTCAACCTCTCATTTTCTGGGCTAGAATTAAAACATAATGGAAATACTCAGCTCATCAAGAGGCATCTGTGGAGAGAGGAAGGCAATTAATGCTTGAGGTCAATGACCTGTATCACAACTGGGAAAAGTTACCAGTAAAACATGTTTAAGAGGTGCAATAGTTGAATCTCCAAACCAAATTTACTACCAACTTTTTGCCATTCCGATGAAAGGTCATCAACTTGAAACTTTAACTCTGCTTCTCCTCCAGAGATGGTGCTTAACCTGCTGAACATTACCATCATATTTTACTTCAGATTTCCAGGATCTGCAGTATTTTGCATCTGGGAAGATAAATCTTATCCACACTTCAGTCTGGCTTAACTTTGATATTATTTTAAATCTAGTGATTGGTTCCCATTTTTGTGCAAGAATGTGGGGAGATTTTGCAACTGCAAGTGGTGTGCCAGATAAGCATAAAGTAATCCACGTAACAAAATAAAGCTGATCAGAGGTCCTTTTAACCGAATGCAGCTTATCCACTTGGTAATAAACAATCCCTATCCTGGAAAACATCCTGTGCTTTTGTCTCCAAACCTTAACAAATGCAATGTTTGTCAGAAGATGTATNNNNTGGACACTAAATTGGTAATAAAAATGTAAAACCACGACACACAAGGAGGACAACAACAGTGGTCACCAAGAGCCAAGACAAACCAGAGGACCTCAACTTGAGGTTAACGTTCTTTTGAACACTCAGAGAGGAAGATAAAGAATTTTAACATTACTAATTAATTTAGATAAAGAAACTCTGGATTATTTAAACATCTAATGCATCCTTTTGAAATGAAATCCAGAATTGGGATGAGAGGTCATGAACAGTCTATTAACTTTTATCATCAATATTGTCTGAAATGTCCCAATGAAGGGAATTCTGACCAATAAACTGCAGTTATAATAATAAACATTCTACTAAAACCCAATGCAATTTTACCCTATTGTAACTGTTCTCTTATAAATTCTCTTGTCCCCATATTTTCAGCTGCAAATTACAAAGCTGAATTTACAACCTTCTAATTGTCTAGATGAACACATCTCCAGAAACCCTTAAACTTGTCACCATCAAGGAAAATGCAGCCATGCTACAGTCCTTGTGGTAAAGGTATTCCAACACTGCTACAAGTTAGTGAGTCCCAGCGCTTTGCTCCAGCAATGATAAAAAAAATGCTATTATATCTCCAAGCCAAGATGGTATGCAAATTGGTGAGGATATCATGGTGTCCATAAATGTATCTACTTCCTTTGGTCAAGGAGGCAGGGACTGCAGACTTAGAGTAATACAGCATGAAAACCACAACCCCTTCAGCAAAGCTTGTCCGTGCCGCCCACCAAGCCAGTCCCATTCGCCCATGTTTGGCCCATATCCCTCTAAACCCGTCCTATCCATGTACTTATCCAAATGTCTCTTAAATGCTGTTATTGTACCTGCCTCAACCATTTCTTCTAGCAGCTCGTTCCATACATGCACCATGCTCTGCCTGAAGAAGTTGCCCCTGCAGTCCCTTTTAAATCTTTCCCCTATCACCTTAAATCTATGCCTTCTAGGTTTTAAGCTTCCCTTCCCTGGGAATAAAGATTGCGTGTATTCACCTTATATCTACCCCTCACAATTTTATACACCTCTATAAGGTCACCCCTCAATTTCCTGTGTTCTAAGGAATTAAGTCCTAGCCTGCCCAACCTCTCCCAACAACTCAGGCCCTCAAGTTCTGACAGCATCCTCATAAATCTTTTCTGCACTCTTTCCAGGTTAATGATGCCTTTCCTATAAGCAAAACTGTACACAGTACTCCAAGTGCAGTCTCACCAATGCCTGGTACAACAGTAACGTGTGTGTCAGTGAGCGATAGAATCTTGAGGGAGTTGGTCCTTGACACTATCTGTCAAGATGTTGGTGAGGCTGTACTTGGAGATCTTGTACAACTACAACATAACAACCTTTGGAGGTCCTGTCAAAGGAGCTATGGCAACTTGCTGGTGTGCATTTTGTAACCGATGTACATTGCAGCTGCAATGCACCCACAGTGAGTGCACTAAATGCTCGGTGTGGTGGGTAGAAGCCAATCGAGCTACTTTATCCTTGACAGTGATGAGTTTCTTGAGTGTTTCTGGAGATGCACTCATCCTGAATGAAGCAACTGATTCTTTTTCTGGGTCTCAAAATACCATAAATTTTCCTATTTAAAGAGATTTTAAAGTAAGAAAAATGACAGAAAACTGAACTTTTAAAAAAAGAATGGGGAATGAATGATCTCCACCTTAATAGTCAAGTTATATCCAGTTTTAGTTCAATCCTGGTTTGCTCTTTGTGTACAACATCAGAAATTCCCCAGTATTACCTGCACAATTGCCAGTGATTAGATAAAATTGATGCAACTCAGATCACTGTTATAGTGTACACTTTGTAATCAGCTAAATTCCTAACATCCTCAAACAACTGCAAATATCTTGCACTCCTAAATATCTGTTGCTGTGAGATTTCATAATACATGCCTAATTAGTAAAAGTAAAAATACGTACGTTTGTGCATCTTTCTCCCTTCATTAGGATCAGATTCCAAACATCAGCAATGACATAGAAAAAAAAAGGGAAAAATTTATTAGTGTCTTGACCCAGTGACCACATTTTGAAGTATTCAACTTTTAAAGAAATTCCTTATCACACCTCAAGACAACTCAAAATACTTAATATACAATTAATTACTTGCTTAATCACCACTACCACGTAGATTAAATATGGCAGCCACTTTGCTTAAGACAAAACACCACAAAACAGTAATGAAAATTAATAAGTAGTTAATCAAATTTTTGGAGCCTTGTTTGAGAGAACATTGGTCAGCACCAAACTGGGGGATCTTTCTGCTTTACCCTCATATTGTGATAGTAGTTTATGGTTAGTAACTTGGAAGTCAATCAGCACTTTGAGTTTTCCATCTCACCTCAAAAGGTGGCATCTCTAACAAAGCAGCATTTGCTCAGTATTGTACTGTAATATCTGACCAGAATCCGCATTTAGGTTTAAATCACTTCTGACTCAAAAGCAAGAGGGTTATGAGTAAGATCATGTTCAATTCAATGAAAATCAAAATATTTCTCATTCTTTCAATGAGCATGTGCAATACAGTGCATACCAGGTTGAAAAGGTTTAATTCAAGGTTATAATTTCAGAAGTAATTCTCAAGGATCTTACTAACCAGTGAACATACAGTTAGAATATTTATAATTAATCAGCTGATGAAAATCATTAACCTACAAGGTTAAATGTTTCTCTTTTTATTGGTGCTGCTTGGCCTGCTGAGTATTTCAAGCTCTTTGCTTTTATTTTATAAGTATCATAGTACAATATTCCCAAACTACAAAGGATATTATTCTTTAGATCATAATTGTAGATAAAGTCTCCTAGATGTGGCTAATTTAGGATTTTCAGCTCATAATACAACAGTGGAAAAAAATTATGACAACAAAACCAGTTAATTATTAGGATTCTTACTACTACTTAAATTATTTTCACTAACTTTACTTATTATAAAGTAAAACTGAAATATAAATAAAGGAAGGAATAAATAAAAAGCAAATTTAAAGATATTCATAAATTGTTCTTGCAAATGTAAGCTCACCCCAATCTTTTCTCAGTGAAAAAATTAAAATATTTCATTTGCCATGAAGGTCCCATGAACTATTTCTAAAGTTGAACTCTGATGCAGCCAAACAAGTGGCAAATTGTGAACATCAATGTTCACATCAAACAAATCATGAGAATCTTAGACATTAATAAAACAAACACTGCCTGCATGAATTTCTTTCTATTTACAGGAAATGGGTATCACTGGGAAGGCTTTCATTTAACAACAATCATTAACTCTTGACCCAAGTCATTTCAGAAAACAGTTAAGAGTCAACCACATTACTAGAGGTCTGCAGCTGTACATATGCAATATTGACCAATTAAGTACAGCAAATTTCTTCCATAAAAGACAACAGTGAAGCAGTAAAGCTTTTATGATAATGCAGTAATTTCATGTTCACCATTACTTATACTAGTTTGTTACATTCCAGATTTATTTAAATGAATTAAAAATTCTTCAACTACCATTGTGGGCCTTTGAAATATTAGTTTAGTATAATCTCTGTTCTAGCCCACACCTTGCAAATATCCAAGTGTACTTGGGAATAGCCACCCAAATCAGTTTTAATCGTAGTTTGTGAAACTGCAAACTAATGGTTTTACCTTTTTTTAAAAAAAACCGACAGTAACAGGGGAATGTTTTGAAAT
>JARFYF010000055.1:7990650-8003201 GCA_030265395.1 Rhina ancylostomus
TTTGTGGAGCACTACACACTCAGTGCCCATTTCATTGAGCAGACAACCCACATAGGAATAAATATACATCATGCAAGTGATAAAAGTGGTATGCTCAATAAAAACTTTGTAACCAAAACATGAAAGGATTTGAGGTTCAATCAAACATTAAAACTTGTATGCTCTTACATAGCTACAAGATTTCACCTTGGAGTTAAACAGAACCCAGTATTAATGCAACAGATACTCCACGGAAGTGTCAGTATCTCTGTCAAGAACTGCCCACAGTGCCAGGAGCACGGCACTGGTGCTGGCTTTACCTGACAGTAGCAACTTCCACAGTTCTGTCATTGCTAGTACTATGGGAGGCAGGGTGGGTCTCCACCCAGTCCTGTGCAGAAATGGAGACTTTCCTAACTGGGTGCCTCTGTGGCATCAAACTCTGTGTCATCCCAAATCAGCCTGGTAAATAGGGTAGTTGGGACTAGAGCTGAGTTGACAGCGCATACAGCAGAGTAGAAGCACTGGGGAAACTAGGGGAGCATTCTCACACAATCCATTATAGAAAGTTTACACTCTCAGCTTTGCCAGTCAGACAGACTTCTATTTATACAGCCTCCTCAACCAGAATTAAAACATTTAAAGCAGCTGCACAGTAGCTGCTACTATAGTGCTTACACCAATGGCTACCAAGTACTTGACTGGAAACCAAAGGTCTCTGAAATTTATTTTTTTTTAGCAGAAGCAGCTATGGCCACAATCCATCAACAAATAAGCTGTCAGGCCATCACTTTTATAAGAACAGCTAACTCTCAGAGCCACATGTCAGCGCCATTTGCAGCCACATTTGTACCAAGGTACAGAGAGATCAGCAGGAGATTGTGCTGGTCAGCAGGCAAATGGCACTCAACTGGCATAGGAGTGGTTCGGGGACTGCTGAGATATCAATATTAGCCAATTAAGATGATAGAGGATCAAACTTGTCCACTTGGCCCCACCCAAGCCCCACTGTGGTCATGGGCTGGCTCCCAACCTATCAAGTACTCCAGTCAATGATGTAATAGTGAATCCTGAAATAACTAGCTGAAATTCTCACTGAGAAGCACTTATTTTCCATAGGCTGCATGGCAACGTATAGTAGATGTTTGACCCAAAGGATAAATTAACTAGATACATGCAAGTATAGAAAATCATGTTATATTTGCAATCATCATCCATCATTTTAGACTTACAGCTTGCCCATTTGCCTCGTACAGGGGACATTTTTGTTTTATTTTGGCCAGTTCCATGTTTACTTGCTTGCTGACCACTGCCATCGGGTTTCCACCTGCAGAGGAATGATTAATAATTATAATGGACAGAAAATTCCAGAACTTAACTACATTATAATCAGGCACTTATTCGTTGACTGACAACTCTGCAGCATGTTCAGTGTAAACTTGCATAAATATATGGCCATGGTATCCAGAATGCTAACTCGTATTAGTGTAAAGATGAGGATTCCCATTCCTGATTAGTCACCTGTACAGGAAGGCATAGTTGTGCAGTAACAGTCAAGATTAGAGTTTGACTACAAAGCTCTCCATGACCAAGCAGGAATTAACATTCATGCATGAAGGATGGCTAGTTGGATAAGGCAGTGAAGAGTATCCATGGCCAACAAGTCAACAACTTCAGTTAGTCATTTTTATAAAATGGGGAAAGAAAGATGGAAATAAGACTGAAGGCACATTTCTTTTCCTTGGTCAGACCCTTTCTGGAAATCTATATTTTATTTTGGTGTCGTACACTACACAAAATATGTTGGCAGCTAAAACTGAGACTTCAAGGATTCAACTAGGAGGAAAGATAGCATAAATTTGGTGTTTATTCCCTGCAGTTTATATATTGAAAGGTGATCTAATTAAGAAGCTGAAAATGAACTTAAGTTAAAATTGAGAAACTATTTCGTGTGGTAGGAAAAATTAAGAAAAAGGAGGAATCTTAACATTGCAGTTCTGTGTGAGAAGTGATACCTGGAAGCACCTTGCACATAAAATGATTTGGAAATTCTAAACTCTCTTCCCAAAATGTTGTAGGTCCTTGCTCAACTCAAATTTCCAAGTTAAGTTTTCATTAAGTGAAGTTACCAAGGGAGATACAGCCATTAAATGGGTGTTGTAGGACAGAATAACAGAATGATGGAAAATGCTTAAAAGGGGCTGGGTTGCCTACTTCTGTTCCCATTTAGTCTCACCCCAAAAATAAAGTGGGAGTCGGGGGTAGGGAGGAAATTGTACAATTTTGCAAGCTAAGCAAAACTTACCGAGTCCTGTCACAACCATGGCCCCCAGGTCAGCAACATAGTTTCCCTTTCTGAATGTGGCAACACGTCCTCCAACACGGTCCTACAATTAGAGCGGTGATGCAGTGATTATGTGTCTTTCCATACATAGCTGTATAATAGCTGGGTATAGCTGACACTCCTAATTTGGGTCCAGCATTAGAGATTACCAGATCCTGAACCCTATGCACAAGCATAAGTACCACTTTCTTTTATATATTTTTCTACACTGTGGAAATAGAACTCCCCTTGTTAGGTTTCTTTATTAGTAAACAAAGGAATGGCCTTACCCTTGCCTCCAGAACAGTGACATCCATTCCAAAGCTCTGTAACTGGCGAGCGGCTGCCAGGCCCGACACTCCAGCACCTATGATTATCACCTTCCCGGTCTTCTTTGCTGTGAATCAGATATTTTTCCAGTTACCGAACAAAGAAAACACAGATCAATCAATATCAAATGATGACATCCATATTAGCAGCTTGCCCTAACCTAATCAGACTTAAGTACCATTTACAGCCTTCCCCACTACAAAATCTAATACTTTTGCCATTGATTGCATCCCCTTTGCATCCAATCCATTGTCTAGGACTGAATGAGACAGTTTGTAATCATAACATCCTTTTTAAGTCCAAGCTGACCTTCTGACCTCATCTCCCCCCCCACACCAATCAAGAATACCTGTTGCTACCTCTACCTTCCAACCCTGGCTCAATCCCAACCACTGTGGAACCCTTCAGCATAGTTTTATTTCCTTCCCTGTGCTCACTGACCTGTACCGACTCCAGGTTCATCATTGCCTTGGATTAAAAATTTACATCCTTCTGTTCAAATTCTTTGTATTCCAGTAAACTCTTTTGAGAAATGTTTCCTCTAATTAAGGCTATTTGCACATCACCAAATTCCTTTGTCCATTATTGCAAGCCATGCCTTCTATTGTTCAGCTCCCAAATTCTGGAAATCTATACTAAATTTCTCCATCTCACTATTAAAATCTGTTACGAGGACCACTTGTCCTACTACATCTTCCTTTGGTTTGTTTTTATCTGATATAAAGTCCTATAAAAGCGTGGGATGTTTGATTAAAGGTGCCAGATAAATGGAAGTAGCTGCCGCTGTTATAGCGACTAAACAAGTCTAGTTGTAATGGTATAACAAGTTAAAGGTGTGACAGTAGTAGCAGCAGCAGCAAATAAAATCTAAGTAATATTGGTAAATATAAATAAATCTCATGACATTTCTTTATAAAATGAGCTTATGCCAAAAAAAGTTACAGTTTTGGGCAAATAGTTACAGTTTCACTTACTTGGAAGTGGTTTCACTCGTTTGTAGATACCAAAGTTAATTAGCCCATGACGCTCTAAGTAGCTGTGTATCCTGTGAACCAGCACTGCATCACCTAAGACAAAGAGGAAATAACAACGTAGGCTCAGACAAAACAGACTAACAAAATGCAACACACACTTTTTTTCTAATTTAGCAAAATACATGCATACTTTTAAAGTGGCCAGGAAAACCACTGTTGCACATACACAAGCTTAACATTTTACTCTGAAAATTACCAGCTCAAATTGCACCTTTGACAATCACAAACAACATCTGGAGATTAACTATTTTCCTTCCATGCTTGTATTCCATAAACATTGTTCTGTGTTTCATATTCTAGGATTGGTGCCTTTCAGAATTTCATGTCAAGCTTTGTATGCAACCTTGCAAGTTCAATTAAAATAACTGCAACTTACTGTTGTAAGGAGACTCCAGCTGCTGGTGAGTTACCTCAAAGGTCAACTGCACCTTTGGGTTGTCCAGCCAAAGCTGCAGCTGTTTAAATAGGAAAAAAAAAGACAATAAACAAGTGCATGTTACAAGTAGATGTGTGTTCTGTTGTAAAGCGGACAAAATAACACCCATCATACAAATGCTTCAGTTTTCTCCATTATCAAGTCTCCATGTTTTTTTTAAATATGTCTGAAGCTATCCAGCAAGTTTCAAAGGGCTATAAGGGAATTTAATATGCTCACCCAAAGCATTTTTAACCCCCTAGATGTGGTCAAGGGCATAAAACAATGGCCAAAATTTACACTCTCCAACAAGGAGTACTGAGTCCAACTACACTACCCTTAAATGCATCGCAGCTAACACAAACACTCTCACTACATTCAATATAACGTTCCAAGTGTAGATGGTTCAATTTGAAATGGATTAGCACATATATCAACTGATGCTTATTGCTGTTCCCAAAAAGCCTGTTCAATATTTACAATATTCTAGCATGACAATTTGGAAAAATTGAGCAAGTGAGAAAATTTACAGCAGATACAGTATTAATGAGACAAATGTGAAGTTATCCACTTACTTAGGAAAGGTCGAGTACTTTTGAAATGACCGGAGATTGGGAAATATTTAATTAATAAAAGGACCTGATAAACCAAACACTAAAAGCAAACAAGAAGTTGAGGCAAATGGTGTGCTGGCCTTCATGGCAAGAAGCTTTAAGAATAGGAGCAAGGATGTCTTACTACAATTTATACAGGATCTTGGCAAGTAGTTTTAGTTTACTGAAGGTTCCCCAAACCATTTCTTGGGATGGCAGAACTGTTGTACGAGAAGAGATTGGGTCACCTGTATTCACTAGAGTTCAGAAGAATGAGAGGGGATTTCATTAACAAAATTCTGACAGGGCTAGGCAGAATGGATGAGGGGAGGCACTTAGAAGGATGTCACAGACTCAGGATTACAAAGTAACCGACACTTAAGACTGAGAGGAGATTTCTCTTTACTCAGAGGGTGATAAATCTCTGAATTCTCCAGTACAGAAAGCAGGCAATACCAAGTCACTGAATGTATTCAAGAAAGTGTTGGCATCGAGGGTATAAGCCTTGTTTTTAGGCATCAAGGGTATAGGGAGAGAGCAGGAATACGAGGAGACAGAGGATCAGTCACAAATGGAGAATCTAACTTGAGAAGCCCAATGGCCAACTCCATCTCCTGCTTTCTGGGTTTCTATCCCACCCCACATAACACTGTTTTGTGATAAAGCTCTTGGTCCTCCAGTCAAGACATCTGCTCGGGCTGTGCGTTAAGTGCTGTTGTATAAGGAACCCAGCGTGGAATTCAGACCACACTGATGCTTTCATAGTAATGAACTGCCCACTGTTTGGTATGGCAAGGCAGCCTGTGAGGGCTGTAGTTGGGCAGGCTGAGACTTTGGCATGGTCATTCAGCACCAAGATGTGGTGCCTCAAGGCCACATCCTGTCCAGCATGATGTCTGCAAACCACTGCGAAGGGCTGGGAGCACCTACTACAAGAGTTGACAGAGAGCCCAAATCCTATGGTCTCTCGTCACGCCATGTTGCACATGATAGAATCTGCTGTCTCCATTCTCTTTGTCAGAACCAGGTTTATTATCACTGACATGTCGTGAAATTTGTTGTTTTGTGGCAGCGGTACAGTGCAAGACAAAAAAATCACTACGTTACTAAAAAAGTAAAAATAGTGCAAGAGAGTAATAACGAAATAAGTGCCCATGGACCATTCAAAAATCTGATGGCATAGCGCAAGAAGCTGTTCCTAAAACATTGAGTGTGGGTCTTCAGGTTCGTGTACCTCCTCCCCGATGGTAGTAATGCGAAGAGGGCATTTCCCAGATGGTGGGGGTCCTTAATGATGGATGCTGCCTCCTTGAGGCACCACCACTTGAAGATGTCCTTGGTGGTGGGAGAGTTACGCCCAGGATGGAACTGGCTGAGTCTACAACCCACCGCAGCCTCTTTTGGACCTGCACATTGGAGCCTCCATACCAGGCTGTGGTGCAACCAGTCAGAATGCTCTCCACCACATATCTGTAGAAATTTGCAGGAGTCTTTGGTGACATACCAAATCTCCTCAAACTCCTAATGAAGTTGAGCTGCTGGCATGCCTTCTTCGTGATTGCATCAATGTGTTGGGCCCAGTATAGATTATTTATTTGCCTGGCCCAGAGGTTTCTCCATGGCAACAGCTCAATGGCCAGCACACACCACTGAGTCTGTTACCATAGAGGGTGAGGAGGGCAGTGGCTTGAGCTAGGTTCCTTGTGAGTAACACTGATAGTCACTTTCAGTGCTGTCATCCCTAGGAACACATCCCGAGTGCTATGCAAAGTACCAGTGTATTGGCCCAGATTTTGGATTCAATAAATGCTGCATTGAGTTCACTTTGCCAACAGCAGCCCAAAGGACTTTTTTTTTCAGCTTTTAAGCAGATGTCGTCATTGGGCTTCTGACACAGCATGTTGTCCTCCACAAGAGATCTAATGAATTGATCAGCAAACCAGCAACAAAAAAAGGCTCTTCAACCAGACTGAATAACATTCACAGTCACGTGAATTTGAATTTAAATGCCCTCCAGATAGCAAAATAAAGAATAATGATAGTAAAAATAGTTGGTTTAAATCTTCACATTAAATTCTGAAGGAATGAGACACCACACAGGTAAAATTAAGTTTTCAGCATGACTAATAGCTGTTAAAAATTCATTCTCCATTGAATGTGCCAGCCTTAATTTTAGCTACCACATCAAGTAGCTAAATACAACATGTTCATTCCCTTACATTTACTTCAATGCTACATTCATTGATGTAGCCCCATCAATAATTTCTGGATATTTGCGTGTAACTAGGCATGTCCACGCTCCAAAAGCATGTCACATAGGAATGAGGATAATATAATTATGGACTTTAATGGACAAAAAAAGTGAGAGGAATAAATAATTCATTTTCAAATTGACAGGCTGTAACTAGTGCCACAGGGAAGGTCCTGGAGGCCCAGAAGTTCACTGTTCATATCAATGATTTGGAAGTGGGAACCAAGTATATTGCATGCTGGATATAAAGAGGCTGCAAGGGGATATAGGTAGAATGGGTGAATGGGCAGAGACACGGCAGGTGCAATTTAATGTGGGAAAAATACAAGGTAATCCGCTTTGGTAGAACAAAATAAAAAGATGGTGCGTTTTTGAGATGCTGAGCGATTGTAAGATTTCTCCCTTAGACCCATGATTCCAGGGGACTTGGGTGATTCTTGATGCAGTTTCAAAATTAATGACCCAGACACTCAGGTTGAGATGAAAAGAAATTCTTCACCCCCATGAGTAGTGAATCTTTGGAATTCTCTACCAAGCCAGTCACTGAATAAATTCAGGAGATGGATTCCCTCAATAAAGGTGACCCCCGCAATAGAGCCGCTCGGGTAACAGAAATTCACCCTTACAGAATACACAAATCACTAAAAATTTGAGACACAGAATGAAATTTGCTCTCATGAAACTGTGGGGGAAAAATGTAAATAAACATTTTTTTCAACTCTTACTACTTGACACACATGCAGATGATGCGGATTCACGTTACGCAAAAAATAAAATCACAATACAGATCAATTTCTTGGAACGCAACACCCAACACCCCTCCCCCCAACCACCATAGCATGGAAATAGCCAAAGATTTATTGAAGGATGGGGTGATATTGCAGACGTGGTGCATGATGGGTCAAATAAGTTACTCCTCCTTCTATTTCTTAGATTCTTATAAATTGGGAAGTCTGTGGCAAGGTTAGCATTTTTGACTTATCCCTAACTGCCCTTGAGAAGAGGATGGTGCTTTCAAAGGGCTGTTGGGGAGGGACAGCCAGAATTTAGTCCTAGCAATAAATGAAGGAATGGCAATATATTACCAAGACAGGACAGTGTGCAGCTTGGAAGGAAAGCAGCAAGGCAGTGTTGTCCTTCTGGTGGTACAGGGAAGGTCTAGCAGGTGCCGTTGGAGCAGACTGAGAACTGCAGTGTATTTCATGCATGGCACAACCCAACCATGCACCTGTGGTGGGAGGAATGAATGTTTAGCCTGATGAAAGGGATACCAATCAAGTGGGCTGCTTTGTCCTGAATCCTGTGTTGAGCTTTGTTTCTGAGCTGCATTCATCTAGGCAAACTGAGTATTCTTTCATGCTTCTGTGCCTTGTAGATGGTGGAATCACCTTGGAGTCTCAGGAAGCAAGTCACTTGCAACAGGATACCCAGCCTCTGACCTGGTCTTGTAGCCGTCGTAATTATCTGGCTGGCTCAGTTGAATTTCTGGTCAATGGTGATGGGGAGAATGCTGCAATGGTAACTTCACCGAATGTCAACAGTAGGTGGTTACACTCTCCCTTGTTGGAGATGGTTATTGGCTGGCACTTCTACGGATTGCATTGTTTGCTGAGGAATTGCAAACAGAATTGCACATGGAACTCCATGATAACCATCAATTATGACAGATTTCAACAGCAATTATATTTCTGATTGATGGATTTGCAGCATTCCAGAAAGACATTATCACTAAAAATAATCTTTTTTACACCAATAAGATGTGTGCCACATGGTTAAAGGCTGGAAAATATTTACTGTAAGCGCATGAATTCAGTCTCCTTTTCCAGGTTTTGAACATATCCAGAAAAAGGGCCAAGAAAAATCACCCAACCCATTGAGTACAGGAAGCATATCTGCTCACATTGTGTGGAGCTAATTACAGTAAATTAGGATTAATGGAACAAAAATTGCTAGAATATTACTGAATTGACAATACAAGTCATTTAATCCTTTCAAACATTAGGTGGAAATAATGACAAAATCTCAATCAGCACAAATTACTCTTCAATTTGCAAAAATTTCAACTAAACTTTACCATGAACATAAAAATACTATATCTAGCCAAATTAGATCTGGTGCACAGACAGTGACTCAATTCCAGCAGAGAGGAATGGCTACAAGAGTGAAAGCATTCATTTATTTCTTTTGAACTAACTTTAGTGAATTGATTTTCAATTTTTTTAATAATTGAGATGTTTTGAAACTTACTGAATTTCAAACTCAAAACCTTCCAAACATTTTAAACAGGTTTGACTCTGGGGTCATGGGTCAGTTAGCTGTTAAAAGATTTATCAGCCAGCTCGTAGACACGGCTTGCTCCAGTTCCCTCAGGCGATGGCACGATATTGCACCTGGGGCTAGTTGTGAGAAGAAATTGACAATGACAGACGAGCAAAAGTTCATAATTACGATATGTCAATGGCAACCACAATTGGGCCAAGTTCTGATCCATTCAGTATAAGTGAAAATGTTGCTATTACATCCACCAGAAGGCAAATACTCAAATTTCAATGCTGAGAGATGAAGACCTAGAAAACCTGACAAGGTCATTCAATCAGTGAAGAAAAATAAAAGCACAAGTAATTCATCTTCTAGATTTTTGATGGCTGTCAAGTTCAATCTAACTATTTTCACCACCTTTTGTAATATAGCAAGGAGTTGCCCTACCAAAAGATGCTAATCTCCATAACTGGCAAGCCAATGAACCACCTGCCTGCTTTAGTAAAATATTAAAGCTTCCATGAAAACACCCAGTGGGCAGCAATGTCCTCCTTTGGTTCCTTGGCCAGTATTTCTCACTCCAAGCACCAAAAGGTAAAAAACTGTTCATACTAATTCTGGTTTTGAGATCTTACAACAAGACAAAACTTCTGCTGGATGCCCTTCAGGGTAATTACATTCCTGGAAAGTACTTTCAGAAGTATTATGGCCAAGATGCCATCTTTTTATACGGCATACCATTTTTTTTTTAAAAACTCGCCCATCAAGACAATTGACTGAATTGCAGGGCAGATGGAGTTGTTACATATTAAAAAGCAAAACATCAATTGCTTACACACACTCCTCTGGGACCAAAAGGACTAACTTTAAGCACTTTGGCTGTGAAATGTGGGAAGTTTGAGACTTATTGACACATTCAGAAAAACAAATACGTCAGTTTTCTTTGATGCTGGGCTCCACAGCTAGGTCCATTCTGTGACAGATCCATGACCTGTTAATTTCAATGAGGATTATCAGACAAAGATGTAGGAAGCAAAAGGGCGAGGTTAATTACTTTTACATTATTTTGCTTGTGTGTGCATGTGGACATGATCCAGCCTAATATCTACAGTGACCCAAACCAGAAAATGTGCAAACACTCAGCAGTACAGGCAGCATTTGTATAACGATATACACAATTAACATTTCAGGTTGAAAATCCTTCTTCAGAACTGGGAAAGGGAGAATACAAGTAAGTTTTTGTTTCTCTTTCCTGATGCAGCCTGACGAGCTGAGCGGTTACTGGCATATTCTGGCTTTATTTCAGATTTTGTTTTTTCGATTTTCATCTGCAGTGACTGGTTGACCATCATATAAATTACTGACATATCCAACCTATAAACAATAGCCCATCTAAAAACTGAGCCCCTTCACCTACCTCTTAATCCCCAAGGTCAAAAACAGAATACAGTTAATTCACTATCCCATTCAAATGTAGAATTTCTGGTATATTAAGGGATTGGGGAGAGAATTCATGTATTATGTTGAATATTAAAAATCTTTTCGGAAAACTCCATTCAACAAACAGCTACTCAAGCATGTGATGAAAGGGTTTACATATTGGCAAGAGGACCCAGTTAACCATCTGGACAAGAAATTAAATGCTGTAGCTAATATGACACAGCATGCGAGAACTAAATGCCAGAAGGGCATTACTGGCAAATGCAACAAATTCATCTCTTTTATATATAGTGTTTCTCCCATAAATGTAGTTTGAATTCACTGAACAACTATTCAATTCAAAAAAGAAGTTTCCTTAGTGAAACTTGAGGGAATCTTTTGCTATATTTATCTAAAATAACTGCAGTATAATGATCTAAGGACTGATCCCTGAATTACCTTAACTTTCATACACCATTAATTGGAAACTGCTCCTATTATTAGCTGCTAAATAACTGGCAATTTCTTTATTCCCAAGTGCTTTAATCAAATTTGAGCATGATTAGCAACTGGGAGTCACCTTCTGAAAAGGTCAATTAGTAACCTCATATTGGGGATTCACAAGGGAAAAGTGTTCATACATCTTCACGTGCCTGGACGAGTGCAGCTTCAACAATAAAAGCCCAAATCCACACAGGACAAAGCAACATGCTTGACTAGTATCCTAACCATCACCCTAAATATTCATTACACCAGCGCACTGTGGCTGCAAGCATGTACAAACTATGAAGTGCACCACAGCTTCTGGCCTAGGCTACTACAAAAGCACATCTCAAACCGCAATCTCTACCACCTGGGACAAGGACTTCAAGCACATTGGGATACCACCACCTGTATTTCCACTCCATCTGGACTTGGAACTGGTTATAAATCTTGGAACTCAATCCTAACAGTACTGTAGAAGCACTTCCAGCAGACAGCCTACAATGGTTCAATAAGACAGCTCACCACTACCCTCCCAAGGACAATTACAGATGACAAATAAACACTGGTCTTGCCAATCACACTTAGATTTCAAAGAAAGACATTTTTGATGATGTGCTTGAGAAAGATTCAGCTTAGTCAGCAACTGGAGTCTTGCAGTCAGATGTAAAAGATATACTGGCTAACCTAGATCAGAAAATAAAAGGTTGCCAGTGGATACATAATGGCAAGCAATGAAAAGAAAAAAAATTCAATTAATGCACATTAGGAAATAAAGATCCAAAGAGGTTAAGGAAAGTACTCATGTTTTAATGAGTAGCAAGCCTGATAATTGGGAGAATTTAAGAATGCAGCAGAGGACAGTAATTTTGATGGAGAGGGAGAATGTAAAAATAAATATGGTTCCATAGAAGCAACAATAAAAGGAACTATTATGGAGAAGAAAAATGATTAGAACATTAAACAATGCATAAAACACAAATGTAGCAGAAACGGAGATGGATCAATTGCCAAGTGACAGTGTAAACCTGAAGTTAATAATATTACCAAGGAGAAAACACTGAAGAAATTAGGAACTAAAACATGATAAATCCTTTGAAACAAATCACCCCATGGTTTTAAAAGAGGTGGCTGAGGAAATAGCAGATTAGTGATAATCTTCCAAAATTCCAGAAGTGTCCCAGCAGATTGAAAGTAACCACTAGGGAGATAAAAATAAAGAGTACAGACCAAGTCAGTCCGATATTTGCTGTGACAAAATGATGGAATATATTATTTAGGGAATGGTACAAGGTACTTCTTTGTGGGTAAGCAGAGTCAAATCAGTTTTGCAAGGTGTTACGAACACCTTGGTGTTTCCTTCGACAGATCAACAACCAGGTGAACTTCACTTCTTCATCTTGACGTGTCTGCCATACTCTAGAGCATCCGTGCCGTGGCTGTTCACACCAACTACCTGTTTTCC
>JARFYF010000055.1:8003301-8013800 GCA_030265395.1 Rhina ancylostomus
TTCTTGAACAACATTTGCCATCCTCCAAACCTCTGGTACCACTCTTGTGGCCAGGAAGGACAAATAGATCATTGTCTATGCCCCAGCAATTTCATCCTTCACTTCCCGTGATAACCTGGGGCATATCCTGTCCGGTCCCAGGGACTTATCTATCCCAATGTTTTTCAGAAGCTCCATTACTTACTCTTTCTTAACCTCAACATGTTCCAGCACATTAGCCTGTTCTACACTGACCTCACATTCATCCAAGTCCCTCTGCCTAGTGAACACTGAAGCAAAGTATTCCTTAAGGGCCTCCCCTACCTCCTCCACCTCCAGGCACATTTCCCCCTTTATCCCTGAGCAGTCCTACTCTCACCCTAGCTATCCTCCCACTCTTTGCGTATGTGTAGAATGCCTTGGGGCTTTCCTTAATTCTACTCGCCAAGGCTTTCCCATGTCCCCTTCTAAAGCTCCTTCCCAGCTACCTTATAATTCTCAAGAGCCCTGTCTGATTTATGCTTCCTCAACCTTAAGTCTGCTTCCTTCTTCCTCTTGACTAAATGTTCCACCTCTCTTGTCAACCATGGTTCCTTCACCCTATCATTCTTTCCCTGTCTCAGTGGGATAAACCTATCCAGAACGCCATGCAAATGATCCCTCAACAACCTCCACTTTTCTGCTGTGCATTTCCAAATACCATCGTAATTAGCCCTCCCCCAATTAAATACTTTCCCATATTGTCTGCTCCTGTCCTTATCCATGGTTACGCTAAAGGTCAGAGAGTTGTGGTCACCATCTCTGAAATACTCACCCATCGAGGGGTCTGTCACCTGACTAGTTAAGCTAACACAAATCTAAGATAATTGCAATCTAACCCCACTGAAAAATAAGTTGAAAATATTAAGACCTGGTTGAATTTTTAAAATGTATAGTTTGATAATAATTACTGCTTAGCAACTCATCCAAAAAAATCTATAATTTGTTTGATTATTGCAATTCATTCACAAGTATACAAAGGAGTTTATTTTATATAAAAGATTTAAGCATGACATTTTTACGTTATTATCTGCATTTAACACACCGATTAATATATGAAATTTGATTTTAAAAAAAAAAGAGTTTTTGCTTGCCTCTCACTGTAAGCCAGGGATGTTCAGAGAATTTGATGGAATCACAAAGTGTTAGAAATCAGGGATACCTTTGATTGATTCCTGACAGGTGTCAGTAAATACAAAACTTTCATCACGGATGTCATAAGATCTTTGTGGAGGTCTGCCTTTGAGGTTGACAAAGGTTATTTATTCATCAAATGCAAATTCTGTGCTACTTTAGTTGAATTTATGTTATCCAATTTCAAATGCCAAAAACTAAAGGAAAAAAAAATCAATTTACCTAAACTACTTTTCATTTGTATGCCACTGATGGAAGTTCTTCAGCATAATTGTTTCCTTTTAGTAGCCTTGTTCAGGTTTCTGAGATCCTAAACATATGCACAATTTACTTTTACATCAATAACTGCTGCTAGGTTTTATAAATTCATTGTTTATTTTCTTTACAGCTTCTAGATCCTCTACCAAAATAACACATTTTTATTATTCACAATGCAAAAGTACTTCTCTTGATGAATGTATTACAGTTTAAGAAATCTGAAATTCTGTTACTCAGAAAAATATCGACTCTTGAAATAGATCCAAATACTCTTGTGTAAAGTTGCATACTATTTACACTTTGCATTTTCACTAAAACAAGTTTCCCCACTTGATCTCATGTCTAAAAGTGCTGAACATCTTCTGGCATCACTACAACTAATTGGCAACTCATGTAGTGTCTTTATACATGACACTAGCAAGCTTTCCTTTCATTGGTATATCTGTTTTTATGTATCCAGTTCCACTTTTTCCTACATCCAGTGTGGTTTAAGTGCATGTATTAATTGTTTGTAATCTTGCTTTGATATAATATTTTGTCTAGATAAAATCAAGTGATTATTTAAATTAAGATTAACATAGGGATAGCCATTATATTACCAGACTAGCACTTCAGAGCCCTAGAGTGATGAATCAGACACTAATATTTCTATACATAATGGCAGGTAGGTCATTCATTAAAAAGGATATGGGCAAAATACAATCTTCAATAATAAAATATTATTCCCTTTAAGCATAATCATTTTGTTAATTAGCAAAATGCAGTCAATAGAAATAAAACAATTCTTATAATTCTCATTAGTTTCTTAAGTAGCAGAGTAAGCCAAAATATTTATATGATGAATGCAATCATATACCCCATTTCAACTATGTCCAATCATGTTGACCCACAAGAAGTATTGGTATATGCTAGTTTAATCTGTCCTTTTATTATTGGATGAATATTAGCTGATGGGACAAAAAAAAACTCACCTCCTGTCATTAATAGCACAAGATAAGCCATGCCAGTAACAGTGAAAAATCAGGCTTAAATCTGAACACCAATGTTGTAGTGAGTGCTGAACATGCTTCATCACAGGCACAGAGTGAATATTTCTACCCACAATTGTTCATGAGCATTAATTGTATGTATTCAGCTCATGCTCGAGCTTGGTCACTTTGTTTTCAAAACCACCTTTCAGCTCAGTTCCATTTTATCCTTTTTTCAGATCACATTTTTATTTTTGGCCTAATCTGACCTTTGGACAGATTAGTTACATAAACAATAATGTCATTTACAGGAAACTGTTGTTTTCTCCATTTGCCCATCTATTCTTCTACCTGAATATGACAGCATTATAAGGGTGGAATTCGATCAAATTGCAATTTCATGAGAAATAACAAGGCTGTGTCAAAAAAAAACTTCTCTTCGGCAACGGTGCCATCACCAATAGATGGACACAATGGTCAATCGCACAAGATTTTATTTTTAAAAAAATACCCAAACACGAAGGAAAAGTTTCCATCAAAGAGCGCTTGAAGACTTGATAAAAAGTCAATAACTTGACCATGATTATGAATTATGAAATACTGTATTCCATAAGGATTCTTTCAGGAACATATAGAAATCAAAAGAAACTATTCCTGTCTGCATGTAAAATCCACTGTTTGATAAATAACAGAGTAAGCCATGCACATACTTTAAATATTCTTGTCCAATTACCATACAAAAAAGTGTCACTGTAGAGCCATTAATTTTTTTGTAGTTTTTCCACTGCATCTTCTCCTTTGATTATGGACAAATATAAAATCTTTCAAAGTACCAAAGTGAACATTAATACTAAATGGTAAATAGAAATGGAAATTCAAAAACTAAATACCAAATGTTTTACTGCAACATGACCAATTACATTCCATCATAGGTTTCAGAAGAGTACAAAGAGTATCCAGATAGAATTAATATTCCATGGAGGAGAATTTTTAATTGAATTCAATGTATATTTATATCTCCATTTTATGAAGCAATTGTATATTTAATTATATGCTGCTCAAGGGTGGAGTGTGTCAGAATGTCCAGGATTCCTGGTATAACTTGTAATCCTCCTCGAATCAAATTCCATCAAAATTTGAGTCATAAAGTCATAGAATCATACAGCACAGACACAGGCCCAACAAGTGCTGCAGTCCTTCTATGAACGTAAACATCAAATGCTATTGGGAAGGGAGTTTCAGCATGCTTGCTTGGAGGATATTCAAGCAAGGAGGTTCAAAAAGCTAGTGTTACGTACCAGCAACAAAAGAAACACACCGAGACATGTATAAGTGTTAAAAAACTACTTCATTAATAACTACTTATGATAATAAGAAAAATAAAAGTCAAAATGTTAGAATGTTAGAAGTAAAAATGTTAAACCCTGAACATTAACCCCAAAATCTAACTAAACTTGTCGTGTGTGTGGCAAATTACCAAACTCCACGTCCAGGAATGGTTCTTAAAGTTTAGTTCAGCAAGCCATAAAGGTGAAACATGAGTAAAGCTTCTTCAACAACCACCGTTGTCTGGGAGATAAAACGTAGATGCAGAGAGAAAATAGAGAGTATCGTGGCTGTCCACACCAACTACCTGTTTTCTTCTTCAGGTCAACAACCAAGTGAACTCCACTTCTTCATTTCGACGTGTCTGCCACACCCTAGAGCATCCGTGCCAAGGCCGTCCACACCAACTACCTGTTTTCCTCCACAGGTTACCGACAAAGTGAATTCCATTGGATTATTCTCAACAATCCATACGTGGATTGCAGTGACAGTCACAGTTATTGTTTCTCATCCATCGATAGAGAAAACAAGCAGGCTGGTGTCTCTCTCTCTCTCTCGTTCTTCTTGTGTCTCTCTCCCCTTCAAACTGACTCTGACTGGTTGTTTTAACAACAACGTCATGACATTCTTTATCTTCTGTTGACGTAAGCACGCCATACACACACAGACACACACTATCTAAAAGGGACACTCACTAACAGTCCTAGTCCGTAACAAAGGGAAAACAGTTTAATATATATAATTTTTATTGAGAATGCAATTAGCTGGCCAAGTAACTGGGAACCAGTGGTTGAGAGGATCTGGATTTTCAAAGCACATTTGATAAGCCTCCACACCAAAGGCTGTTGCATAAAATGAGGACTCACAAAGTGGTGGCTATGGGCATACAAGAATATCGAGCAAGAAACAGTTGGCCATTCAGCCCCTCCTGCCTGCTGCATCATTCAGTAACATTATGACTGATCTTTTATCTCAGTGCCCTTATCTGCACTAACCTCATTTCCCTTAAACATTTTTCTTTTTCACATCAGTATTTAACTATTTGATCAGGAGCTGAATACACAAGAACAAGGCCCTTGACAACTGCAAAGTTTTCAACAATGTAAAAGCTTTATTCTTACAATTGTACTGTTAGTAAAAAAAAAGTGGTTGGCCCTTTTAATAACCTTTCCATTTGTATCTTCTGAACATCAGCTTAAATTACAATTTTTAAGTTCAAAATAATTCACTACTTTAAGATAATTAAGTAAATGTTATCAGGCAATCTCTTCATCTTTTACAAGTTTACATTTACAAATCTTCTTCCTTCATTTCTGGTTTCATATTTTTGTTTACTTTAATGGTCTTAATATCTCTTCTCCACAAATTGGCTGACAGTAGAAGGTGGACTTCAATGATTCACAATTTACATCAATGCTTGTATGAAAAGAATTACATAGATTGTCATTGAAACAAAGCTAGGCACAATAGTGAGCAATGAAATAAGATTCTACAAAGAGATGCAGACAGGTTGAGGAAGTGGACAAAGTGGTGGCAGATGAAGTATAATGTGAGAAAATATGAGGTTAAGCATTTTAGTAAGAACAGTAAAATAATTGTTTTAAAATGTCATGAACCTAGTAAAAAGTCGATGGGCTCAGGTGTAGGAAGTATATATGTTGACATATCAGGCAGTTAGAAGGCAAATAGGACATTTGCCTTTACTGCAAGGGGGATGGAGAATAAAAATAACAAAGTCAATGAAATTATGCAGGGATTTGGGGAGACCTCATCTGGAGCACTGAGTGCAATTTTAATCTGCACCAACAGAAACTTGCTAGACTTAGTGCAACATAGATTCATTGGACTGACTTCTCAGTAGAGAGAGCTGTCAAACAGGAAACGGAGTAAGTCTGGCCTAAACTCAGCAGGGTTTAGAAGGAGAGGTGACCTCACTGAGTCCTGCCGATGGTGGAGCAATTAAAATCCCAACTTGTTTGTTAGTGAGAAAATACTGCCCAATGGGACAACACAGCAGGCTAAAACTAGAAGTCAGATTTTATTATAAGAATAAAATGAATTTCAATTGCCTTTAAGTAACACTTCAGCCTCTACCCGTGACCTAAAGAAAAAGTGGTTTTATTTGATTTTATTTTTAATTCCTTTAACTGTCCTGATGATTTATACGTCAATATTCCTCACCTCACAATGTCTACTCACGACACAAGCCAAACCTGAATAAACTTGAGTAAACGGAACTTTGTGGGCAAACCATCTTAGAATTATTACAGCACAGGGGATTACCATTCATCCAATTAAGTCTATGTCAGTTCCTAGTAGAGCAATCAGTCAAGATTTCTCTGCTCTTTCCTGATAGTCTTGCAAAGTATTCGCTCACATGCCTAGCCAATTCCTTTTTGAAAGTCCTAGCACCACCTTAGTGTCAACTTCAGATCCTAAGCACACCAAATAAAAATAAATTTTTCATATCCTACTTATCTTTTGCCCAGAATGTCAAACCTGCACAGCTGGCCCTCAAACCATATCCTAATGGAACAACAACCCTCTCCTTACCCTATCTAAACCAATCAATCTTGTACATCTCCATCAAACCTGCTCCACAGAGAACAATTCCAGCTTCTCCATTCTAATCCTTTAGCCAAAATCCCTCATCACTGAAATCATTCTACTGCTTAAAATACATCTTAATTTTGGTGGAGATAAGCCTTTTTGCAAAGAACCACCACTCTCCCCCCCACACAAATAAAATCCATTCTTTTGTCCCAGAGTGTTGATTCCTGAAAGGACTTTCCCAGCAAAGATGCAGCCAATGTGAGAAGCTAGAACACATCATAAACTAACAGATTCTTCTCAATCATAGAAATTTATGGAACAGATGGCAGCCATTTGGCTCAGAGTCCATGCTTGAAAAATGCATTATCCAGCCCAACCCCCACTTCTGAGTTCATTCATGGCCTCGTAGGTTTAATGTTAAAACTCAAAACATACATATGTAAAAAAAAAGCAGGGAAGTTGAACATGGAGGAAAAGGGGCTTGAACATAGCAATCAGTAGCAGCCAATAGCTGGCTCCACTCACTGCGAACCACATCCACTCTGTTCTTTCCCAGGCGGATGAAATTGTGCGGCTTACAAAAGAACTCTGCAAAGGTGTGCGAGAAATATAATGAAAACACAAAGGACTCAATGGTGTGGCACTCCACCTCCAATGGTGCTCTAATTCCTTTAGAATGTTAGAAAATTAACATGTTCAAAACTGCTGGTATGCAACAATCATTTTTTTAAAAAATTATTCATTGTATAACTAAAAATCTTTATAAAGTTATTCAGTACAGTAACAGCATATCAGCCACAAATGGAAGCTCTGAAAATTAAATTGAACATCCATTATCAAATAACTAACATTCAGCAATAAAGAAATTATGGTTTGATATAGAAACTTACTGTGCGGTTTCTGATGTACAGAAACACCTTCTGGGTCTGTGCAGGACCACTGATAATGTCTGGGAAACAGGCTGCTTCCTGTGACGTCATGCGATCGTGAGGTAGACGACTTTGGAAAGCAGCACCCTCAACACCTGATAAGAATGAACTTACAGAATTAGTGCAATAAAGCTTTTAACCTTGGACCATGAAGAAACACGACAAAAACCTTAGTCTTCAATTAAAAATAAATCTGGCAGGTAACACCATGTCAGGATTGATAACTGCTGGCCCTAACAGGAAGCCCTCCATGCGCTGTTTGCCATCCGTGCCCCTGGAATCTGTTCTAACCAAGCGCCCAATATCAAACCATGATCACCAGGTTCCCAAGCGCAGATCAAACTTCAGCTGAAGATACTTTGGATCCCAAAATCCCAATAGTCCTCAACACCTTCCTTCCTCACAAACATTACCTGTGACATAAAAGCAAATTGAACACAAATGAAAAAGCGCAGAGAATCAAAAATAAAAAAAAAGTAATTTAAAAAATACATACCTGCGATCGACCCTGCCAGATTGATGTTGCTCCAATGCACTGCGGGAACGAACGTAAAAACATTCACACGCATGCGCACACTACTGGTTTCCCTAATTTCCGCGGTTTTATATTAAAACAATCTTAAATTTAACATTAATATATTTTCTTATAGAAATTTAATGTCTGGCAGGTAATTACATATTAAGAATTGTTGAAAGGGTTTCCAGGGCAGTGTCCACAAACCACGATGGCTTGCCTATATCAACTGAATCTCTTTTCAGCAGGACCATTACATGACACCTGCTCTTTAACCCTTCCAGAGACTTAATTATATTGCCAATTATTAGAATTTTTTAGCATTCCCCTCCTACACCTCTCCTCAAAATGCGCCTTCTGCTGCCTGTCAAAAATACAACTGATTTAACAATCAATATATTCATCAGTCAATCAAACTTGGACTTGAATATATGGTTAACAAGTCTAAATGATATTGTTTTGATTACTATATAGAAACTTCCTCTGGCGTTTGTACGTGCAGAAGAACTCAAAAGCTGGAAGTGAAGCTTTTGCACAAGCTCCAAGGTTACAGAATGGGAATTGTTACTTCCTGAAAATTACATTGAAACCACAAATACAAAGAAAAGCAGACCAAATTCACAATCTGTATAATATTAGCAATTTATTTAGAATAGGGTTTGCAATAATGGATATTAAAAAGCCTTAACAATAGAAAGAAGCTTTCTGGTGCAAGAACCATTAGGAAGCACCAAGGTTTGCATGCCCTACTTCGGTTGACCTCAACTTAAGTAGCAAAAGCAGCATGAGAATTGGCCTTGGCAGTCCTAAGGGAAAAAGGGGAAGCAGCAAAAACAAACTACAATACCACTGATTATTCTTGAATGACCCCTCATATAGAGTATATGTAAGCTGATGCCAAGCTGTGACAATGAATTATATTCAAATAACTCCATATTCAAAGAGCTTGCTAATACACACCATCTAGGCTCATTATGAAGACAGCAACATGGGCTGCCAATACTTGTAAAACTATACCGACGGCAACAGGAAAAAAGGAAAGTAAAGAGATGGGTGGAGGGAGAAATAAAATCCTATGAAAATAAAATTTGATTTGGAATATTTCAATACTTTTATCATGCATACTTCTGAAGTCCTTTAGAGTCATGTATCGTATTGATGGATAAGTACACAACATCCAAATGAACTAACACTCATTTTATGCATTTACACAGTTGCTAGTTTAAAAACTCCCCCATTCACATTAAAAATATGGACTGGCCCATAATTCTACCACAGTAAATACAATCGTTACAATTTCTGTGCTGGCTCATAGAAAAAGGCTTTTCCTTATGCTAATTTACTCTTACCATTTTTACTCTTCTCAATAACCCAAGGCTATGTGATACTTAAATACTCCCTCCATATATGGGAGAGATTCCCCAAAACCTTGCTCACGTTGCCTAGACAAGGTTTGCCATCAGATACGCAACCAGATATTTTTTTACTTCCAAAGTGTATAAACCTCTTAGTATAATTATTGTTTTTCTGATCATCTTCCTCCCAAATTCTTAAAGTGCCATTATACTCTCAATGTTAATTTCTGAAATTGCAAATTAACACTTCCCCCCATTTTCTCAAAGCTTTTCACCTTTCCAGTCCTTGTTTTTTCCAACAGACTACATCATATATATAATACACAACATAGAAATAAGAAATGAGAGACAGTAACCAAATCAAAGTAACAAAGCTTGAGCAAGATTACCATAATCAACTGAACCTCAAATTCCCTTTGATTGCTTTTGATTCCAAATTATATTGGGCACCACCAAATGCTTGAACATGATAAAAAGTGACAATCACAGCTTTAACCCTTCACATTATTAACATTGCAATACTGGTCTGTCTTTATATAATTTTTGATGACAGAAAATGACAAACCAAGCAAATGGAAGGTGACGAACTACTGCACACCAGAATTACAAGCTTTGTATTGAGGAAAATTATTAAATTACAAATTAGATAATGGATAACAGTTCTGAGAATTGGAGCTAGTATAATAGGAAACAACCCAATTGCTGATCCAAATCTGAATTAAGTTAACATGAAGTATCCAGTAAGACTGGTGGGTGTCTCAAAAGAGGGAGATATTACTGATGGACCATCAGGTACCAAAGAACTAGCTGACAGCAGTCAAGAGAATAGTGGCTGAAACTTCCGCAAGCTTTGCTTCCAATATATAACTAGAATTTTATGCCTTGCCATAAAAGAAAGCAAGGTCTATTTTGATCCGATACAAGTCATCAACGCAAAACATTAAATCCTTGGTCTCTCCGCAGATAATGATTGAACTGCCAAGTTGTTTTATCCCTCTTTAAATATTTAGAAACTCTCAAGGAAGCCACTGATAGGAAGAGAATATGTGCTAGCAAGATTTAAAAGGAGGAAAATTCAAAATGGTCACTTTTGGCAAATTTAATTCTTAAAAAAACCCAAGTCCCTGGGGTTGAAAGAGTTGCATAACAGAACTAGATACCTATAGTGCTCAGATGGTGTTTTGAGAGCACATATGAAATTTACAAGGCATAATGTGGCAAGCTATACAGTGACATGCAAAAATTTGGGCACCCCGGTCAAAATTTCTGTTACTGTGAATAGCTAAGTGAGTAAAAGATGAACTGATTTCCAAAAGGCATAAAGTTAAAGAGGGCACATTCTTTTCAACATTTTAAGCAAGATTTATTGTATTATTTTTGTTTTGTACAATTTTAGAGTGAAAAAAGGAAAGGAGCACCATGCAAAAGTTTGGGCACCCCAAGA
>JARFYF010000055.1:8299662-8312361 GCA_030265395.1 Rhina ancylostomus
GGTTTGTGTCTCGGCGGTCCCTCTGCTCTCTGTGAGGTAGAGGATAATCTCCTCTGATGGGGACAATCTCCACTGCATCTGAGTGAACCACCCTCCTATTCTTCACTGTTGTTGCCTAACAAGATGAGATGAAGGATGTTGATTACTTTGCTATTATTATCCTTTTGGAGACTTGACCTCTGTACGAGTAATGAAGGGTGGTAGAAAGTCAATGTATGGAGATGTATTCTGTGTTCGTGTGTCTGAATAAAAGAGCAAAATTTATGTTGGTGAAAAGCTTAGCTTCACATAACTATGGTACACCTAGTAAGGTCAGGAAATTTCTTCTGGCATTGCAGTCCTTTTTATTCATTCAAGGGATGCGGTCTTCACAGGCTGAGCGAGCATTTAATTGCTCAAACCTAATTGCCCCTGAGAAGGTGGTGGTGAGCTGCCTTCTTGAACCACTGCAGTTCTTGAGGTGTTTGGGTCCCAGGATTTTGACCCAGCGACAGTGAAGAAACATCAAAACATTTCCAAGTCCATGACTGAATGGCAGAGCCGACTCAATGGGCCGAATGGCCTATTACTGCTCCTATAACTTATAGTTAGTAGGGTAAATGCTGTGGCGGAATCCAAAACTGAGGGGCTTAGTTTCACAATAAGGGGTTGGCTATTTAAGTTTAAGATGAGGAAGAATTTCATCTCTCAGTGAGATGTGAATTTCTTGAATTGTTTACTCCTGAGCAAAGTTGAGTCATCAAGTAAAGTTAAGGTGGAAACAAACAGATTTTTGGACTGTATGGGGATCAGGGGTATTGGGAACAGCCAAGGAGTAGTTGAGTCCAACGTCAGAGAAGCCTATTTGATGGTAGAGCAGGCTCAAAGGGTTATATGGCTTTTTCTTACAGAGTCATAGAGCAATAGGGCATGGTTACAGGCCCTTCTGTCCAACCAGTCCATGCCGACCACAGTGCCAACCCAGCTACTCCCAATTTCCTGTGTTATGCCCATATCCCTCCAGGCCCCTCCCCTCCATGTACCCATCCAAGTGCCTCTTAAATGATACTGTTGTACTTGCCTCAGCCACTTCCTCTGGCAGCTTGTTCCATATACTCACCGCCCTCTGCATGAAAATGTTGCCCCTCAAGTCACTTCTAAATCCTCCTTCCCCACCCTAAACCTACGCTTCCTAGTTTTGGACTCCCCTACCCCATCCCATCCACCTTATCTACACCTCTCATAATTTTAAACACTTCTATAAGGTCACCCCTCATTCTCCTACATTCCAAGGAATAAAGACCTCGCCTGGCCAACCTCTTCCTGTAACTCAGGCCCTCTAGTCCTGGCAACATCCTCGTAAATCTTTTCTAGTCTCTTTCCAGTTTAACCACGCCATTCCTATAACGGGCTCACCAACGACTTGTACAACTGCAACATAATGTCCCAACTCCTATACCCCTGACTTAAGGCCAGCATGCTAAGTGCCTACTTCACCACTCTGTCTACCTGTGACGCTGCTTTCATTGAACTATGTACCTGTACTCCTAGGTCCCTCAGTTCCATTACACTCCCTAGTGCCCTATCATTCATAGCATAAGTCCTACGCTGGTTTGACTTTCCAAAGTGCATCACCTCAGACTTATCTATATTAAAATCCATTTGCCACTCTTCGGCCCACTTCCCTAAATGATCAAGATCCCCCTTAATCTATGATAACCTTCTTCACCACCAACAACAGCTCCTAATTTTGTTATCTGGAAACTTGCTGTTCAAGCCTTATGCATTCACATCCAAATCATTTATACAAATAACGAATAACAATCATCCCAAAACCAATCTTCTTTGCAAATACTTCTTCTATTTCCCTCCACATTTTAAATCTGCCTTAAACCAAAAAAAAATCACAACTTGAAAAATGTAACGTGCAATGTTGGCTAGTTTTTACCATGTATGAGTGAACACATTTTGCATAGTCAACCTATGACTTAACACTTAATTGTGGAAATGCAGGTTCCACAGGGCATGTTCTGAGACAAGGATTGCCATTGATAAACCTACTTTTCTTGGGACATTGCAAACCAGTATTCCTCAGATTTGTTCCGTCCCATATCCTGAGATGCAGCCACTCCAAACTTAAGCAAGTGTGTCCTTTTCACAGGAAGTTTGACCTTTAGGCATAAAAACATCAGTCGAAGTTTGTCTTCATCATCTTTAGAAGGATACAAGCCTGCAATTAAAAACATCAATTTTTATACTGATAGAGATGGGAGGAACATAAACATACAACAACATCCTAGACTATTGATGTATTATGTTTTTTAGAAAACATGTTTTGAACATTTAAAGGTAAACCACTTAAAGATATTAAGGCAAGTTACAGTAAAATACAATAATCTGGTAGGCTTGCATTTTGGTGGTCCTGGACTGGCAGATTTTCCGGACTATTGGATGTTATTCTCTAATAATACCCCAAGCAACCTCTAATATACTTTTTTTTAGATGTTAATCAGTAATACAATACATTTTTCAGTGAACCAGGGATGAGTTTAAAGAGAGCAAGGGAAACAAAACTGTTCATTTTAAGGGAGTGTGGGAAACGGTGTCTGAAGGGTGGGAAGGAAGCCCTGTGAATTTAAAGGGAGTGTGGGAAAAAAATAATTTGCTAATTGGTAAATCATTGCAATTTTTGAATAATTGGATAGTAGATTACTCGAGTTTAACTTTAAAATCATAGCATCATCTCTAAAGAAAGTAGTAGAGGTAATTTGGTAAAAACTTCACTAAAATTACATAACAGGCATTACAGATTTGACTTTTCATTTAAACAATAACCCCCATAAGCAGAAACATCCTTTACAAGCTGGCATCCAGATCTTGTGTGCTTTTCACATACAATGAACCTCACGTTGGATCATGGTCATTGGCATTTTGAAATGTTCATAAAATATTCAATCCACAAGCGGTCTGTTGGATGATGGGTTCATTATTGGGTGATCTCAGCAATTGTAGGGATTGCTCGCTGGTATAAGTGATACATAGGACTGCAAGAGGCTGCAGAAGGTTATAGCCAGCTTCATCATGGGCACAACCCTCCCTATGATCAAGGATATCTTCAAGAAGCAGTCCCTCAAAGAAGGCGGCATCCATCATTAAGGACCCTCACCATCTGGGATATGCCTTCTTCTCATTACTACTATCAGGGAATAGGTACAGGAGCCTGAAGATCCGTACTCAATGATTCAGGAACAGCTTCTTCCCCTCTGCCATCAGATTTCTGAACGGTCCATGAAACCATTAACACTACCTCGTTATTCCTTTCTTTTGTACTATTTATCTATCTATCCATTTACTTATCTTTCTATCTATCTATCTATTTATTTATTTATTTTTGTGATTCATAGCAATTTTATGTCTTTGCACTGTGCTACTACTGCAGAACAACAAATTTCATGTCATATAAGTCAGGGATAATAAATCTGATTCTGATTCCAATTCAGAATTAATTCCCATCGGTTTCATGTCAACACCTGGATGTTGGCAGGGAGTGGGGATGGGAGAATGTTGGGAGTGGTTGCAGAATAAAGAAAGCTACTAAAAATAAAAATACATCAACATAATGTGTACAAACTATATATAAACACAATTATAAAGAATGAGAACACCATGATAATCAATCTTCTATCTAGGCAAGATAAAACAGGATGTAATAATGGGTGATGTAATAAAGTGAGTTACTGTTTCACAGATATCGTTGCCAGTCACAATTTACTCTTATTTTGTTCGGAGGAAATATTGGAGAAGATTATTTTTATTTTTGTATATAAATAAATTACAATCCTCTCTTTAAGTCAATAAATGTCAATAGATTGTCTAATTAATTATCCAAAAATAGACTATCTACCCATCTGTAATGCCTATAAAAATAGAACAGTTGGATGATGTCATAAAACTGTCTGATGCAGTAGTGGGATCTGACTAAATGTTATATTTATTAACAGGAGTGACTTAATTACTAAGAAACACAAAAGCACCAAGCAAAGTTTTACCAGTTTAGCATCACTTTATCCCCCGCTATCCTCCAAAGATGTTGTCCAAATCTAGTTACTGAGGTATTATGCAATTATTCAAGTGCAGAGAACAGCCATGAAGGTGATTCCTGAGATCAAACGTCTGAGTTATCATCATAGGTAATGCCTAATTTTGTAGAAGTGAATGAAATAATTAAGGGAGCGTAGAGGAAAACTTAGAGTGGGATAAGGGAACAGAGGTTCAAACTACTATAATGTAGTGGATCAGAGACCTCTGGTACAGGTGGATCAATGGAAGCAAATTCTTGAAACACTTAAAATGGATACTGTAATGATTACATGTTAAAAGAGCTAATTGGACTTTCTCATCCATAATTATTTCAAGCTCTTATGAATAGACAAAGAAATAACTTGTGTGTTCACAAAGCACATCTAAAACTGCTTAACATTCAATGAAGTACTCTTTCAATTCACAGATAAATAGTTATAAGTTCATTTCTGTTGTATGTAAAGGGTACTATTTGCAAATTTCCAAACCGAAGTTTAATTTGGTTTGAGAAGGTAAAGAAATTGTGGAAGATAAAATGATCAGCCTTGGGATAAAATGAAGTTAAAGTGGTAAAACCTTCCTTGGTGCTTTTGTGTTGCTTTAGTAATTCAACTCACTTCTGTTAATGCATTTATAACTATAAAATTCCAGAAGATCTTGTGGATATAAATCAGCATGGAATTTTGTGAATAAAAAGAGATAAGAACTGCTAAAAACAAAGTTAATTTGATGCCTAAAAACAACAAAGATTGAATATAACTAAACTGCAGGAGAACTCTCTTTATGAAGAAATGGTAAAGTGTGAAAATGGAATATTATCCCCTCTGGCACAAACCAACTGAGTGGGTATTTTAGTAGCATTAATCACATGGGAGCCATTTAAAATGCAATTGGAATCCCTATCCTGGGTGGTCCTGTGATATACCTGGCTTGTTCCCAGTGTTGTAAAGAATGCTCCTGGTGATATTGTTGTTGAAGCTCCATTTATCTGGACAAATGCCGTGTTCGCTGTCCTTCATAGAAGAGTTTGAGCTAAAGAACATCTTTGACTACAATATCTGCATGGAATGTCCTCAAGTCTCTGCACAAAAAGGAGAGGGTGGATCCTGTCAGATGGTTCCAAGGAGATTATTGGAAGTCACCTGGAAGAATGCCCCATAAAATCTTTCCAACAAGCACTCATTTGGCCTGTGGTGAGAAAGGTTCTTCCTGTCAGATCATCTATGGACACAGTGGTAGTTTCAGCTTCACTGCATGCCTCCTTTAAGGCAGCTACAGTGGGAACGAGACTTTCATCCATCTCCTTCTGCAATGTGCTTGAAGAGTCTTTGTCGAGGTTTATCCCAAGCAGTGCGTAACACAGGACTCCGTGCCCAAGAGGTTAATCCCAGGGATGTGCACTGAGGCAAACATTAACTCCAGCTAGGAGATCGTCAACTTAATGGAAGATGAACATTGGTCTGCCTGAAACTTGCTGGTCTTCCAGTGCAAGGAGCTGTTCACAACCAAGTGTTGCTGACTGGCACATACCAAGGTGCAGGAGCACATGCTGAGTGACGCACTGAAGTTTGGTGTAACCACCACAAGGGCTCTGTGGGGAAAGGCCATGGTTTATGGAACACCTACCACTGGACATCGATGATGGAATGTTTGAGAAAGAAAATTTATGTCATGTTGACATAATTAAATATTATAATGAAATGCTGGGTACAATGAATGAGGACAAATGAGGGATTCATACTGCACAATTGCAAATTTTATGAATAAATTTTAGTTTTAGGGAAAAAAATTTGGCTTCTGACCAGCATCACCAATATCTAACCACAGGGAAGACCAGAGTGGGAATGTGATATGGGAAATGAAGGGGAAAAACTTCTTCCAGTGTTGACTCGTGGGTCCTGAGAGGAAGGTGTAATATTGGAACATCATCTTTCTTTTAAATTCTCATTCTTAATCTCTTTAATGGAATGTCTGAATAGTATCGTCCTTACAACTGCAGCACAATAAACTCACCGATTATCCTGATAGTTAAACCAAGTAATGTCCTGGTATATTTATACAACTGGATACCAATTACTTGGCTTGAAAAGGACTTTAAAAATTGCCCTTGTCCCTAGCAAATTAAAGCTGCTGTCTGTGTACCACCACAATTTAACCAAAATGTCTTCAAGAAACTCCAGGGTTCAGAACTCACTTTTATTTTATGTTAGAAGATGAATTATTACTCACAAAATAGCACTAAATTTCCTCCATTTGAACGGTACTACAATTCAAAAGTATTTAAATGGCTCTGGGGGTTTTTGACAAGTCCTGGGGTCATAACAGCATTTAGCAACATGGTCAACTCCTAATCAAATGATGGTGGACTAAGACTTGAACCTACATACCTGGACACCAACATCTAAGATTGTGCTCAGGTAATTATACATAGATTGCTGTTTTGTTAAAGGTCCTGTCTTTTGAGCAAAATGTTAAACTGAATCCTCATCTGTTCCTTCAGGTAGATATAAAGCATTACAGGACACTACTTCATGAAAGAACATGGGAGTTATCTCCAGCATCCTGATCAATATTTTTCCTTCAGTCAGTAACATTAAGAAACTCAATATGGTCATATTATGATGTTGTTCAAGGCAGTTTCCTACAATAAAAAAATACCTTTTCGATTTGATTGTGAAAGAAGCTATAAAAATAAAAGTCTTCCTTAAATAATGTTTTGTGTTCAAGGTTTCTATCAATAATGAATAGTGCTTTAGACGGAAATAATTTTCTGTCAAATGGATTAACGTGTTGGGAGTCTAAAGGAATACTGCCTCTTTTTTGGAGGGCAGAGGATCTTTTCCCTGAATAGAATCAGAAAACTTACTGCAAAAAGGACTGAAATCTCATTGTGATCTGGCTCAGGGAAGGAAATCTGCCTTACTTAGCTTTGTCTGACATCAGAACCACTAACGTGGGTGACTCTTTACTGCTTCACGTGCTCAGGGGCAAATAGATTTGGACAATAACATTTCTAGTGACATCTGTACCATGAACTAATAAATAAAAAAGCCCAGGAACTGAATTGAGTACCCTATAATTGGTAATAGTTCATCAATATATTGCTGTATACAGGCTGTAAATGCACCATTTTCACCCTGGTACTGGGGACCTATTGTCCACGACTGGACACAATCATTATCCTTGCCAATTGAAAAAGTACTAATCTCACAATAATTTGAGATACTGTTGTAGCTTAACTACTTCTCCAGTTTAACTTTGGAAGTTCCATGTAGTAGTTTCACAGCAAACAGTGCTGACTCAAAATATGATCATGGTTTAGGTTCTGGAATTGGTTGGGATGGCTAAGACTGTACCAATGAAACCATCTTAATTATCTTCTTTCTCTAAGTATCTTCCAGAGGAATTTCTTTCTTTAGAACTCAACATTAAATTATGTCATAAATTTATTAACACGAGTACAGAAAAGATTACAACAGTAACTACACATCTAAAATACTTAATTAGTTGTAAAGTGCTTTGAGACATTATGAGGTTCTGAAAGGCACTATATAAATAAGAATTCTTTAATTTCAATTGAATTCATTACTGTGTTTAGACAAATTTCAGGTATTTTCTATCTTGCCAATATTTTAGTTTGGATTTGGACAAATAAGGATCCATAAGCTATCTTTTAACATAATCCATTTCTCTAATCTTGATGACAGAGATAGAAAAAGTTGACTTAACTACAACCAAACCATAATCAAAGCCCCCACCCACCCCAGACATTCTCTCTTCTTCCCTGTCCTCTCAGGCAAAAGCCTGAAAGCATGTACCACCAGGCTCAAGGACAGCTTCGATCCCACTGTTATAAGACTATTGAACGGTCCCCTAGTATGACAAGATGGACTCTTGACGTCACAATCTACCTCGTTATGATTTTGCACCTTATTGTCTGCCTGTACTGCACTTTCTCTGTAACTGTTAGACTTTATTCTGTATTCCGTATTGTTTTACCTTGTACTAGCTCAATGCACTGTTGTAATGAAATGATCTGTATGGATGGCATGCAAAACAAGTTTTTTGCTGTACCTCGGTACATGTAACAATAAGAAACAAATTTAAGAGAAGTTAATTTAGTCATTTAAAAAAATGAGATCCAGTTCATGATCTCTAGTCCACTGGAATCAAAACATCAGAGCCACCAGTACTAAAACAACATAATTATAGTTACAACTAGAGCTGAAACAGAAATCAATCAAGGACTGTAAATGGAAAGCCCATCAACTAAAACCATCTCTTGATGATGGATTAAGTAGCATTTAGATGAGTACTTATGTGATTCAGGGCACTATTCTATCTGTATTGTACTGTGCAGAAATGTGTGGTAGATGCCACTTGCTTGTATTTATCTGCTGTGTAAAATTATGATCTGCTGACATCATTCAATAGTGCTTACAAAGCTGTAGAAAATACCAAAGAACCAATGTGTCTTAATTTACTGTTCAACTAATTTAAGACTTGTGGAGTAATAGAAAATGGGACTAGGATATTAGTTATTTGATTAACAAAAGTGGGCTAGGATAAATTTATGGATTACATTCTGTCAGCAGACCATGTCACATCAAGGGAGCTTGGGTAGAGATAAGGCTTCAATGATGTTTGCCTGATTCATGCTTCTGAGTGGGGCTGGCACCCTCATCAATAATGGGAGATTGGGAATTACTGTCTGGCAGATTAGGGTATGCTATTACCAACTATAGAATTCTAGATTCAATCCCTGAGGGTTTTTTTAATGGCTTACAGGATGTGGACATCACTGGATATGTTTGCATTTAGTGTTCAACTCTAATTGTCCATGATTAGATGAGATAGTTAAGAGTCAACCTGCTCATTAGATCTGGAGTCACATACAGGCCAGAACAGGTAAAGATGACAGATATCCTTCCCAGAAGGATGTTCATGAACCAGGTCACTGTAGCAATCCAGTTGTTGTTAATTTTAATTCCAGATATATTTGGTGATTTTAATTTAATTTAAAATTCCCCATCTTTCATGGTAGGATTCAAACTTGTGTCCCTCGAAAAATGATTCAGCACTCCAGCTGCTGATCTTGTACTTAACCACTGCTTTTGTATCCCTATATCTGAATTTCCCATTTTCAAAAAAATGTTGATACTTTGTCCACATGTTTTTTGAATGACAATCAATTTGCTATGATTTCCCTTGACTGCATTTATAATTTAGCTGTCCACTTACAATGTTGTAAAAGCAGGTACTAATGGTGAATAGTTCTTGCTGTGTAACTAATCCATTGGAAGAGACTTTGTCCAGAAATTCAGTTGCAAGTGATTGCCATTGATATATTTCTGTTGGCATTTAGAATTATTATGTTGAGATAAAATCCTTAAGAAAATATTTTCTTTGTGTATCCCTGCGCCTATGGTTACTGATTAAGAGTTTTAACTGACTATAAAACAGTAGGATTGAAACAGAAACTCTGGAATGCTGCAATCTCATGCAGTAACTGTGTTATCTAATGCTCTAATCTAATAAATATCTAATTATATAAATATTGCTAAGGTGGCTATCAATGTTGTTTCTTTCATTCCTGGTGTTGGCAAGTTTCCAGTGTTAGATCAAAGTGGTTTCATGGATAAAAGAATAGGAAGGTCCTTGTTAATCTTTGGTCTGTGCTGAGTTAGTTGATTGCAATTAAGGGCAGCCGTACAGACAACAAATGAATACAGTTCCCCTGAGTTAACAACGTTTTCCCTGGTTCTTGCTCCAGGTTGCTGACAATCACACCCAGCGTTCAGTTAGGACACATTCAAGCATGAGATGGCTGGTTGATTGACCAAGTCAGGCAATTTTATAATTAAGTTAGTAGAAGACTATTGTATAGATACCATGTGGCATTTTAATTTACAGTGTATAAAGAGGGCTGATGTGGGACAGCCAGATTCATAGAGTGATAAAATGAACTACTTAATGAAAAAGATGTAGGAGAATAGTTGTGAGTAGATAAATGATAATAGGACATCTGGAGAAAACATATTTAGTGATGTTGGGAAAGTTTCTTTAGAAGTCAGAACAATTAGCATTAAATCAGAAGCAATGAAAGCTCCTGTGTTTAATTGCTTGGCTGGCTCCAGTCCAGGCAAAAGCCCTCGCTGGAGAGGATAAAATTCAACCAAGTTCTTCACATTCAGTCATGAACCAATGACTGTTGCTGGAAAATATGAATGGACTCATGCTCGGTGATGATGCCTTTTGCAGGCAAATGGAGATTCACATGGGGAATGACCATTTGAGCAAGGAGCCTGCTTGAATAAAGCCCACTGAACTAGCAAGAGATGGAAAGAGACAACGAAAACAAAGTAAAGCAGATTAATAGAAATGTGTGATACAGGCAGCCATTTGACCATCACCTCCATGGTGGCCAGACACAACCTATTTCCCATCTCTTGATCTGTGGTCCTGTTGGAAATATTTATCTCAGCCAATCAAACTCAAGGTTCATTTTGGTTCTCCAACTGGCGTATCGCTGCACTCTTAAAGTCACGTTAAATTTTCCTTTTTAAATAATAATCAAAGTCTGGATGCCATTGATGAGATGGAGAAACTAAGGGTTCTTCAATTGCTGTTTCTTTTTCAATTTTCTAATTATCATTTGAGGCTGAAATGGCCTCTTTATCTCAATAAGTTCCAGGTGGCTTCACTCAGTAAGCCGCCTGAAGTTTAGCCTGTATGCAAAGAACAAGTGTTTGCTCCAAGCTACCTATGCTCATTGCTTCCTTACCTCCTAGGCTCTCACTTTCCAGACTTTCAAGGGAAGGCTGCCACCAAAGATACTTGGAGTTTTTTTTGTTTGTTGCCCATTGAGGGGATATGAATATTGCCTGGAAGGACCATTTACTGTTCATTTCTAATTAGCCCCTATACACATATTAAAATAAAATGATTAAAATTTAACTTACCCTTTCCCCACTAATCTCCAGGTTGTAAACCTCACTGAAATGGATGGGGTCTCCAAGCCTATGCTGGATATGACTGGTGTAGGATCAGAGAGGTAGACTCTCAGCATAATGTTAGGGAATTCCAGAAGGTATGAGTCCATGTGGAATCAAGTGACATAGAGTGGTGACAAGTGAACCTACATCTCACGTTTGTGGGAGCAGCTGAATTACAGCAGTTCCCTGTGGCCAGAGCCAATCTGATTTGGCCTGATATCTTCAAGAGTAGGAGAAAATTACCATAAAGAATGTAAGAATGTTGTTTGGAAATAGCAAACCAAAAAAGTGAAATAAGATCCTTGTGCTTAGGGAGAACTCAGTATTTTGCCAACTGTCTCAGGTATCCAATTGTAATCAAGTTCTGAACTGGGGCCAGATGTCTTCTCCCAAGAAGGAAGTCATAACAGCTGTGAGCATCTCTGTAACCGTAACACTTTATTCTGCACTCTGTTTTTGTTTTTGCTTGTAAAATCTCAATGCACTGTTGTAATGAAATGATTTGTATGGATGGCATGCAAAACAAAATTTTTCACCGTACCTCGGTACATATGACAATAATAAACCAATTTACCATCGGACCACTAACTCTCAGAGTTTGGCTTGTGAACAGTGATGGTGGAAGAAGTCCTGGGAGTTAAGTTAGGGCTTTCTCTCAGTTTGGGAAAGTGTTTGGAATAGGTCAATTCCACAAACAGACAAATCTGGGAGAAAATATAAAGGTGGAAAAATGAATGTGGTGTTAAAAACTGCTGAATACAGCAGCAATTAGCTCCTACCTTGATTGAATCCATGTTTGCTTGTCAATGTGGGTAGTGTATCATTTGGTTTATTATCTTGTGTATTACATAATCCACACTGATCATCTTTGGCTTTGTTTATTATATAACAAACTTCTTCTGCCTTCAAGCTTGACAATTCAGTATAAAGTTTTTTCTCTCCTGGGTTCTCCACCATCTGAGACCACGGATATTTACATCCTTGATCTGATAGATTTATCTCACAAAATGATGCAGATTTATCTTCTGTATTGTTGAGTGAATCACAGGATGTCTCTCCCTTACTTTCCTTAAGCAACTGCTTCTCTGTCAATATATGGGATAAATACTGGTTGCCATCATAATTTGCCTCTGGTTCCAGGATTCTTTCTCCTGTATATTTTTCAGAACAGTCACATTGTTTGTTCCCTGACATTGAATTTTTTGCTCTGTATTTTTCTGTGCTTGTGAAGGGAAATGTATCGTCATTCTCAATTTTATCATTTTCTTTCAGGTCCAAACACATTACATTCTCCTGCAATTCCATCGTTTTGTTGTGTGATTTTATATTAACCTGACATACAGAATCTGGACAGGAGGAGGGGATGCCAGTAGGTTTTGTCAAAGTTTTAGCTTCTTGGTCAGCGGGAAATAAATCAGTTTCTTTGATCTCTGCACAATGTGATTTGCCTTTGATCTGAGCTGCTGTAATGCTACAAGTTTTTTTCTTTTGATTGGAGCTTGCAGTTTCTCTTTCTGTCTGTTGTACTTTTCTTTGCATAGGAACTCTTCTTCTATGAGAGAGAGAGAGAGAGAGAGAGAGAGAGAGAGAGAGAGAGAGAAATCTTATGTTCCATTCAGTCAAACAAATGTTATTTAAAATGGAA
>JARFYF010000055.1:8441978-8457809 GCA_030265395.1 Rhina ancylostomus
CCCCCACCCCCCCCCCCCCCAGGCCACAGTGTGGGATGATCAAGCTTCCCATTTAGATAACATTCAACAGACAGCTACTGGCTAGGGTAGAAGTATAGTTGGCTGTTGACTTTGTTCTGTACCCACAAGGGTAGGATCCACTGTTGTCAGTTGTTCTTTACTCTTAGGTCTGCAATTGTGCATCATAACTTCAGTGTGAAAGACACTGAGAAGATTGCAGGAGTAAAATTCTCTGCAATTCATTTGCTGAAGAAAGGGGTAAGCAATTTTTCTTACCGAAGTATTATTTACAGAGTCAATATGGTAGTGTCAGCAGTATTGGAGAGACTCGAGCCAAGAAATTTGACATATTAACGTTAGTTTTCATGCATACATTGGGTATAGAGGTGGTTTTTCCCAGTGTAGATCACATTGGAGATCATTTTCAGCTGAAACTGATTCAGGCACTCCATTGGCAATGCACCTTAGTGCCCCTGATGTACCTATTGATGTCACAAGTTGCCCACACCATATTTCCTACCTTGGTGGCATGGATTGGAGCTTTTGGGTATAACTTATGATCTTCAATGAGCACTCACAAAAAAATTAGGTGCCCACCATGCAGGGATCACCAATGAAGCCTCAATTAATTGCTTCACACTGCAACGTTAATTTTCTTGCTCCCAGCATTTGCCGGCCTCAATTTTCAGTGCTCAGGGTAATGCAAACCACATTGCTGGCTGTTCCATCACTGATTGAACCTTGTAGTACACTTCACATCTGAGCCCATGCTGCATTCTTTGCCTCCTTCATCATCCTGGACCTTTCAGTGGTGTGGGGCCAGTCAGAGGACAGGACTCGACTGGGGCACATGGGTGTGGGAAGGGGAGGGGTACCCAGAGATCTCCATGCTTCCTCCACTCCACATTTTCCCTCAGTTCCACGATGGCTGGCCATACCATGGAGGAACATTACAAAGTCAGCACAACAAATGAATCAAGGTTGGGAGCTGTCTATGTTGCTCCCAAAGGGAATTATGCGGGACCTTTTTTTACCATATGATTCTGTGCACAATCCACCATAATGTTTCCTTTAATATATCTTTAGCCAATTGCATGTTCTGGCAGGGAATATAATTAGGTATTAGCATTACACATCACAGATGTTCACTTTATAAGCTAATACCTAATTGGATGGGTAATTAAGTATTCGCGTGATAGAATAAACATGTGGATAATGTTCATGCTCAGTACTAATGTTAAAGGCTGGACTATAATCAAAGTTTAGTGCTAGTAATGGATATCAATTTCTCAACTTAATCTCAGATTTAGGGTCATAGAATCATCGAGCCATACAGCATGGAAACAGGCCCTTCAGCCCATCTTGTCTGTGCTGACCAAGTTGCCTAACTGAGCTAGTCCCATTTTGGCCCATAGCCCTCTGAACATTTCCTATCCAAGTACCTGTCCAAGTGCCTTTTAAACCTTGTAATTGTACCTGCCTCTGCCACTTCCTCTGACAGCTTGTTCCATATACTCTGCACCCTCTGTGTGGAAAACTTGCCCCTTAGGTCCCTTTAAAATCTCTCCCCTCTAATCATAAACCTTTGCCCTCTACCTGTGAAGTTCCCTACTCTAGAGAAAAGACTTTGGCTAAGACTTTCACCTTATCTATGCCCTTCATGATTCTATAAACCTCTATAAGGTCACTCCTCATTCTCCTACGCTGCAGGGACAAAAGTCCTAGCCTATCCAGCCTCTCCTTATAACCCAAGCCCTCCAGTCCCAGTGATATCCTTGTAAATCTTTGCAACCTCTACAGTTTAATGACATCCTTCCTGTAGCAGGGCAACCAGAAATGTACACAGTACTCCAAATGTACTCCAGGGGATGGTGAATCTGTGGAATTTGTTGCTATTGAGGGCTGTGGAGACCAAACCATTGGGTGTATTTGAGGCAGAGATTGCTAGGTTCTTGATTGGTAAGGCAGTTACGGGTTATCGGGAGAAGGCAGGAGAATGGGGTTGAAATTTTTAAAAATTAGCCACGATTGAATAGTGGAGCAGATTTGATGGGCTGAATGGCCTAATTCTGCTTTATATCTTATGGTCTAATGGTTTCAAATCAGGTATTTTGAATGCTCGCTGACAGGTGAGGAAGTGGACGGCTGCAGCTGAAGGACAGGCTGACCCTGTACTCCACAAGGGCCAGTCTCCATCGCAAACACTCCAGGCAAAAGTCATTGATGTCAGCTGGTGTGAATCCTTCGCCTATGATAACGACCTGGTACAGGACAGCAAACTTTATACTGTAAGTGAGTTGGCTGTATCATTTGATAGCATGCAGCAGATACATGAAGCTGTTTTTATCATTTATTCTGTTCTTCACTAAGGCTCACATTCATAATCACCACTCATGCTCCTGAATTACTCTTCTACTGTGCTGTTCTAGGTGGGGTGTTCCAGTCACACTTCATCAATACCACATCCCATATTAATGCACCTTTAATGGCCTTGCATCAGAAGGTACTTTACAGCTAATGACACACTTTGACAATGTAGTCACTGTTAAGTATAGGAAACATGACACCTTATTTGCACACAGCAAGATCCCACAACTAAAAAATATGATACTAATCACATCTATCATCAAAGATCCCCACCATCCAGGCCATGCCATCTTCTTACAGCTACCATTGGGCAGGAGGTACAGAAGCTTGAAGTCCCACACCACCAGGTTCAGGAACAGCTACTTCCCTTCAACGATTCGGTTATTGAACCAACCAGCACAACCCTAACAGTTTAGCAACCTACTATGACCCACTTTGACCACCTTACACTAAAATGGACTTTGTTTTTTTTTGTTCTAATTGTGTTTTCTTGTTAAAATTATGTATAATTTAAGATTAATTTATATTTTTCTTGTGAATGCTGCTTATATGATGCTGCAGCAGGTAAGTTTTTCATTGCACCTGTGCATACCTGCACTTGTGCATATGACAATAAACCTAACCTTAGACTTTGATCTGTTTTACTGATGTTGACTGGCCAAAATTCCACCTGATGGGGCTCACTTTTGAAGCCTTATCATGCTAAATGTGATGCATTGTATTCATTGTACCATGTAGAATGAGCGCATCTATGTTGATTTTCCAACCCAACATTTCTGTAATATTTGGCATGTTTTGGCAGACACCATTCTGGAGTCCAATCTACCTTCACTGGCAGCCATCTATTTAAACATCATCAAATAGCCATATCTCGGGTATGAGTTTTCTCAGACTATTAGTGGAGGGAGGACGTGGAGGGAAAGGGGTGGGGGTGTAAGATGTTGGGAATCCATTCCCTCCTCTACAAATGTAGACACACTCCACAACAGAAGTTGCTGGTTAGTGAGGGGAGTGTGGAGGGAGGACTGTGCTATCCTGCTTTATCTCCCTAAATTCAAGGCCACTTTATTGCCGCTAAGACCAGCTGACTTAAGAGTACAAGGGTCATAAACCTTGGAACATTCACCTCCACTGTCCTCCAATGGCCTCATTCCACACCAAACCTTGAGCTTCCCAATTGCACGATCAATGAGCCATGGTACATTATTTCTGAGTTTAGATTGTTCTCTTATAGTGCAGTCATACAGCAAAATCCCCACAGAGCCAGTCCTCAAGGAAAATTCTCCCTCACAGTAATTCTCATTGCTTAACTGCTGCGAAGTCCAAACTGATCATTTGTGGCTGAGTGTAATAGTAACTGATACTTATTAAGTGATTTTCACACTCCTGCAATACATGACTTTGAGCATTATATTCAATATCTTTTCCCTGTGGACATAGTAAGAAGTAAAAGTAATGTTACAGTCACGTTGAAATATCAGGCCGTTTATTACACAATGCTGGCAAGAAGAGACAGCTGATGTATGGTTTTTGCTCTCACCAGTTGCACACTTGATAACCATTGACACAGTAATACAATAAAAGCAGAAAATGCTGGAGACATTTAACAGGTCAAACAGCATCTGTAGAAAGGGAAACAGAGTCAACCTGAAACATTAAAACTTTCTCTTTTCACAAGGGCCTTCTGATCTGCTGTTTCCAGCGTTTTCTCTTTTTATTTCAGACTTTTGGCGTTTGCCTTTATTTCTGATTTTACTTTGATTGTAGTGAACCACAGAATGATAGAGAATAGAAGAGGCCAAAGTATTTTTCCTTCGAGTATACTATATCTAGTTAGAAAGCTGTTATTACTGTTTCCTCCATCCTTTTGGACTGTGCTGGATAGATATTAGTATTCAACATTTTTGGTGCATTAACTGGACACTTGAGTTCGGCATGAATACTAAGTTGGAACACTGCAAAAATACTTGGCGAGATGTAAATCTACAGTGGCTTGGAGACTAATGAGTTAAAATTAGACCTACACAATTCCAGCAAGGTCTTACCCAATCTAGTGCAGCTTCTCAGCACCAAGCCCAGCCCTTAAAGGCACACTTCCCATCTCAGCCAGAGAGATGGTACACACATAATGGTTGCCAATAGCAATAGGCAGATTATGAAAGTATTGGCGGAAACTTCCAGCTTGACACAGAACACTGAGGTGCTCAGAGAAGTCCTGTGGGTTGGGAGAGCAGGAGGCCTTCCAGGGCCACCATATATACTGGCTGGAAGTGGCAGACATACTACTTGCCCATAGTGAGGATACCTGAACAATGGAGCAATGTGGAAAAGAATGTCATGACTATTCAAGACATGCAAAGATGAGTTCTGTAACCGTTTAAATACTACCCTTTCATGCTAACGCACGCACACACGCATGCACACATGCATGTACGTGCAGGGGATTGAAAGGGACAGAATTAGGAGTGAAAGCTTTAGTAAAAAGAGACGGGTTGTGCAGAGAAGTGTCACTGTCCATTGAATGTTGAGAGGTGAGTGGGAACACTGTGCTTCCACTGTTGACAATCAACAGCTGTATCTCTTGTAATGGTCGATGGGGCAATGAACTCCATTGCTCCAATGAACTCCAATGAAGAATGAACTTCTACTGGAATCCCAGGAAGAATTTCTCATTATGGAAAGATGATGAACTCAATTAGCTTGGAATGGCCTCAATGCTTATCCCTACCCACTGAAAGCAATCGAATAGATTTGTTGTTAGGTGCTTTACCTTCATCTACCTCAGCTACAATGCTGATTCACCACCATTGGTGTTGAGCAGCAGTTCAGATAGGTTAGGATTTTGACCGAGGTTTAGGTCTGTAGACAGAAGCTGATCCAAGGAAAGTGTGTTCTGTGTGGAAGCCAGTGTTCTCTTCCTAGATGGCATTGCTATTGGTTTATTATTGTCACATGTACCGAGATACACAGGACATGGCACAGTACAGCACAGGAACAGGCCCTTTGGCCTACGATATTGTGTAGAACTAGTTAAATGCCTAACTAAACTAATCCCTTTTGCCTACACAATGTGCATATCCCTCCATTCTCTGCACATCCATGTGCCTATCCAAGAGCCTCTTAAACACCTCTATCGCATTTGCCTCCACTACCACCGCTGGCAGCATATTCCAGGCACCCATCACTCTCTGTGTTTAAAAAATACTTGCCCTGCAACCTCCTTTTGAACTTACCCCCCTCACCTTAAGTGCATGCCCTCTAGTATTAGATATTTCGACCCTGAAGAACTCAGTTTTGCAAGCCATCCAAACAGATTATTTCAAAACTGAAGTACTTTAAGGTAGTACAAGGGAAAAGTAATGACAGAATGCAGAATGTGGTGTTACGGTTACAGCTACAGGGAAACTGCAGTGCAGGTAGACAATAAGACGCAAGGGCCACATTGAGGTAGATTGAGAGGTCAAGAGTTCATCTTTAACATGCAAAAGGTCCGCTCATGAGTCTTATAACAGTGGGACAGAAGCTGTCCTTGAGCCTGGTGGTGCATGTTTTCAAGCTTTTGTATGTCACTCAATGGGAAAGAGGGATTTTGTAACAATATTTGGACCAGGGATGTAGCAGTGCAGGAGACCCTGAAAGGAGGATGGAAGGAACATTATGTATCATCTTGGCTGATCGGCTGATCCCTGGTAAACTCCTGTTAAAGATTGGGTTATGCTGAGGGTCATTTGTCAGGATATTTGACCATGATTTTGCTGACTTCTGATGATAACCATTTGTCTATTAGGTGTCCCCAATGGCTGTCATGGCCCCCCTTGTTCATTCTTCATAGATTCATAGAGTTATACAGCACAGAAACGGGCCCTTCAGCCCAACTCATCCATACCAACCAAGATGCCCACCTATTTGCCTCTACGATGCCCATATCCCTCAAAACCTTTCCTATCCACGTACCCTTTTAAACATTGTAATTCTACCCACCTCCACCACCTTCTCTGGCAGCTCGTTCCATATATTCACCACTCTCTGTGTGGAAAAATTTACCTCCTCTGGGAGATGAAGCTGTAGGTAGCCTGGGATCTTCCCATCACTGTTGTCCTCTAGTTTCTGTGGGACTTCAGGCTGTGATTCAGTTTCCATAGGCATTGGGGGCTTTTATCCTTCCTTGTCCAGCACCAATTCCCTGGAGTGTAGGAAGGTGAGGGGTGACCTTATAGAGGTATATAAAATCATGAGGGGAATAAATGAGGTGGATGGTCACTGTCTTTTTCCCAGGGTAGGGGAGTCTAAAACTAGAGGGCATAGATTTAAGGAGAGAGGGGAAATATTTAAAAGGGACATTTTTCCATACAGAGAGAGGTGGGTATATGGAACAAGCTGCCAGAGGAAGCTGTAGAGGTGGGTGGAAATGAAATGTTTAAAAGATATTTGGACAGGTTCATGGATAGGAAAGGTTTAGAGTGAAATGGGCCAAATGCAGGTAACTGGGACTAGCTCAGATGGACATCTTGGTCAGCACAGATGAGCTGGGTTGAAGGGCCTGTTTCTGTGCTGTATAACTCTATGACTCAATGACTCCATCACTCTTACTAATTCCTGATGGTGAGATTGTGCCGTCAGTAGTATTCAGTCATGAAATCAGGACACTTGCCTGTAGGGCATCCGTTCAGACTAGTACAGGCATCAGAATTTCACGTTTGGGTAACCAATTATGCTTTCTATAATGATTCTGATGCTTGCTTCACTCCTGTAGTAGTGGCAGTCTGTAGCTGTGGATTGGTGAGGATACTGCTTGTCCTCCAAACCAGAAAATATTCAGCAGCTGAGGTCCCTGGTCTGAACTGAATCTTGGTTCACTTGAAGTCACATCCACTGCTCTCATCCTCACCCTTAGATGCCTTGCCTTAAGCTGCCTCTGCTAATACAGGCAACATGTGGCACTTTGCTGCATTGCAGAGACCACAGAATCATGAGACAATGACAATCAGAGGTGCAGGAGAGGCTGAAGGTTTCAAAGACAATACAGTGATTTTGGCTATAAACAGCTGGAGAAGTTTATTAGAAAATATTTCTATATTTCCTTATAGCATGGAAGGAGGCCATTTTGGCCCATCTTGTGGTTTACAGAATTATCCTATTCTGCCTCATTTATCCCTGTAATCTAATCTCCTCACATTCCCATCAAATTCTCCAGATTCTACCACTCACTTACACACCAGTACAAACTACACTGGCCAATTAACCTCCCCAACCCATACATTTTCAGAATGTGGGATAAAAATAGAGCACTTGAGGGAACCCATACAGTCACAGGAAGATTGTGCAAACTCCACACAGACTGTGCCAGAGATCAGGACTGGACCCTTGTTCCTGGAACTGGTGATGCACCAGCTCCACAAGTTGCACCACGGAGTCATTAACTCACACTTCCTCCTTGGTCACCAAAGAAAACTCTGAGCTCCATGAGTCAACAAACTTAAATTAGATAGCTTGATTTCTTCAAAATGAAATTAAACTGAAATTAAATTTGAAATTAAATTAAACCAAAATTAACTTGGAATTAAACTTGTTTCTGCACTTTGGATTGAATATGAAACTCTCCCTTATCTGTAGAATTGTCATAAATAACTAGCAATTATACTGAAACCTATATGGAATAAAATGGCCCAAAGCTTTTCACAGGAGCAATTAACAATCAGTCTTCTGTTAAACCAATGATGGCTTGTTATATTTCCAAAGGAATTGATCAGTATATCAGTTCTTAAAAGCAAAGGAAACTGGCTATGAACTAACACTTTGATTCTGGGTGGCCTTGGAAATAACATTGGTAAAACACGTTTTCTAAATACACATTAAGTAGGTTACTCCCCTTTTGCCTTGTAGGAATTTAATTTTAAAGGTGCCGGCAGATTCTCATATACAAATGTTGGAATGCCCAGATAAATGTTTTAGAATTCTAACTGAATCCACCCTGTCCCTACTGTGGGATTGTGAAGGTCTCTCAAAAGGAAGTGACTCGATTTCTGGATGACTGTTGTGGCATTCATTGTCAATGGGGCTGAGTTACCAACTTTGCTGGGAGAGGTTACTGCTGGATGGTGGCTGCCTTGTTTTACACATACTCAATGTTACATTCCAGTGGCTTCAGTGGAGTTATGTGTGGTATAATGCAGATGTCCAACCTGAACTCTTCTACCACCCAGCGAATCCTTAGAATAAAATCATGGCCAAATCTGTATTTTTTATTGATACACTGAATGCCAGCAAGGACATCGTTTATGCCTGTGCTAACTGGTTCTAAGATGAGAGTCAGCTTCTTGAACCACTACATTCTGTGTGGTGAAATATCAGCTGGAAATATCTCTAATAAATTTCTTGAACCCCAATGTAGTATTCTGCAATTTTTAGTAGAATGCTCCCATAATCCCTGCAGGTCAGTGGCAGTACCTGGCAACATAACAAATTTCCAGGTTATAGTGTAACCAAACATACATATGTTCTAATAAAACTGATTTTTTTATAATATTGCTCTTGGAATATTTGCTCTGTTTATATCTTGATTTCCCCCTCTCATTTTCATTACTAATTATGTGAAATGATTTTATTTAAACAGTAGCTGAAAAGCTGCTGTTTGTTTTTTATTAATTTGCATTAACACACAGGGACTTGGCTTAAGAGGGCAGCTGATTCAATGTCTCTGAGTTAGAAGCTGAGTCCCATTCCAGAGACATGGGCATAAAATCTAAATTGATGATACCAGTGCAGCACCAAGGGAATCCTGCACTATTAGATGTTCTGACTTCTGGGTAAGATTAAACTGAGGTCCTGTCTCATCCTCTTAGGTCAACATTAAAGATCCTATGGTACCATTTTGAAGAAGGTTAGAGAGATCTTGGTATCTTGGTATCCTACCAATATTTATTGTTCAATCTAGATCAATGGATTATTTATTCCTTGTGAAATTGCTGTTTCAAGTAACAAATTGCACACAAAGTAACTGCTGTGTTTCCTACAATAATGACTACATGACAATCAATGTTCTATTGACCGTAAAACCTTTGGAATATCCTAGGATTAAGAATGATACTTTATAAGTTCCACGGTTTCTTGCTAATGGGAACATCCAGGGTTGGGTTTTCAATTTCCCAATTACATCTTCTAACCCCCAAAATAACACACAGATCATGAAGATTCCCTTCAGATTGGCTTCAGAGGTCAAAAAGACAGCTCTAAAGAGAGTTACTGTGAAGTTATGTCTGAGTGCTGTAAGACTTGTAACATTTCAGTAATATTTTTGCCATTTTTCCACAGGGCAGATTAGGAATACATGAATTAAAATCAGAAGTCTACAGATGCTGGAAATCTGTAATAAAAACAGAAAATTCTAGAAACACTGTACAGGTCAGACAGCATCTAAAGAAAGAGAAGCAGAATTAACATATCCGGTCAGAAACCTTTATCATAACTGGGGAAATAAGATATAAGAAAAGGCAGTTTTAAGTTGCAGAGAAGGTGGCAGGAGGGATGGATTGGATAAAGGGAATATCTGTGATAGGGTGAGACCAGATTTCTCATCGGAATCAGTCATCCAGTCAAATGGATTAATGGGGCAGTCAGAGGGTGGTTATACTTCTTTGTATGAATTATGTTTTTGTAATATCACAACTGTGGGATGCACCAGCAGGTCAGGCTGTACAACGGGAGAAAGAATAACTGAGCCAATATCACGGATAGGTGATTGCAGCAGAAATGGCCAGTTCTGATACACACAGAGAAAGAGGGGTACCTAAAGTTGGAGAGTTTGATATTGAGTCCATACCTCCCTGAAAGTGGCAACATCAGTAGATACAGTAGTAAAGAAGGCATACGGCATACTTGCTTTCATCAGTCGGAGCATTAAGTATAAGAGTCAGGAAGTCATGTTGCAGCTGTATAAAACTTTGGTTAGACTGCATTTGGAATATTATGTTCAATTCTGGCCGCCCCATTACAGAAAGGATGTGGAGGCTTTGGAGAGGGTGCAGAAGAGGTTCACCAGGATGCTGTCTGGATTAGAGGGTATGAGTTATGAGAAGAGGTTGGACAAACTTGGATTGTTTTCTCTGGACTGTTGGAGGCTGAGGGGACACCTGATAGAGGTTTATAAAATTATGAGAGGCATAGATAGGGTAGATAGAGTTCTTTTACCCCCCCAGGGTATAAACGTCAAATACTAGAGGAGTAGCTTTAAGGTGAGGGGGGAAAGTTTAAAGGAGATGTGCGGGCTAAGTTTTTTACACAGAGTGGAATGTGCTGCCAGGGATGGTGGTGAAAGCAGACATGATAGTGGCATTTATGAGGCATTTAGACAGGCACATGACATACAAGCAGTGGAGGGATATGGATCATGTTCAGGCAGATAAGTTTAGTTTAATTTAGCGTCACGGTGAGGACAGTCCTTGTGGACTGAAAGGCTTGTTTCTGTGCTTTACTGCTCTATGTTCTGAGTCCAGAAGGTTGCATCCTGCTCAGATAGAAGCTGTCCCCCATGCTTGCATTGGGCCTCACTGAAACTTTGCAGGAGATCACAGAGAGAAAGGTCAGGGTGGGAGTGGGAGGATGAATTCAATTGGTAGGTAACAGGAAGCTTGGGTCAGTCCTGCAGACCGAACACATGTGTTCCACATAGCAATCAACCAATCTGGATTTTGCTTTAAAACACAATTCTTAAGCATGTATTTCCTAAATCAAAACAGAAAATGCTGGGAACACTCAGTAGATCAGGCAGAATCTGTGGAAGGAGAAATGGAGTTAATGTTTAAAGATCAGAGACTCATCATCAGAACTAGGAAAGAGAGATAAAAGAGGTAATTTCAATTTGTGGATATAGAGAAGACCACATTGTGAATATTGAATACAGTACACTATATTGGAAAAAGTACAAGTGAATCACTGCTTTGAAAGACTGTTTGGGTTCCTGGATGGCAGGAAGGGAAATGGCAAAAGGGCAGGTATTGCATCTCCTGTGGTTGCATGATTCAAAGAGAATAATCGCCCTCTAATTGCCCTCACTAATCCTGACCTGACCTCACCCTATTTGTCCTATCCAACCCTCTGCTATCTCCGCAAATTAAAACTACCTCTTCTATCGCCCTTTATTAATTCTGTTTCTCTCTCCACAGATGCTGTCTGATCAGCTGAGAATTCCAGAGTTTTCTGTTTTTATTTCAGATTTCCAGCATCTGCTGTTTCTGCTTTGCTATTCTTCTTGCCAAAGCAGGTAATCTCACATTGCCCAGTGTTACACTCCACCTGTCATCCTTGTGTCCACTCACTTAACCTATCCTGCCGAGGCAGATTTCTTAGTTGAATTTTTAGATCATCTGCAAACTCCCTAACCCTCTTCCTTCGACTCCTCAGTGAAATTCCCACCCACCATTACTTTTTATTCTCTGTCACTGAGCCAACTTTAAAATCTGCCATCACTTCCTGTTGAATCACATGGGCTTCTGTTTTCCTGATGTCTACCCTGCTGGGTCTTGTCAAACACCTTACTAGAGTCCACAGAGGATTATCTGAATAATGTGTCATACCCATTATATCAAATAACTACAAGATCCTGAATATATGGCAGGAATTAGCTGGCATAGGCATTATACCTCTAGTTTATTAGAAAGCTGAGTCTATCATCAAATGATCCAAGAAGAGTCAACATTCATGAAAATTGCAGCTTGGAAAATTATAGCTCACAAGCTCCAATTTTCCATCAATGGAAAAGAATTTACAGGTGACGGCTTTATTTCCTGGTGCACTTAATCTTGAAGTTGCAGAGATTTATTCCTTCAATCCTCAAATAATTACCCTGAGCACAATTTCAAACCCTCTCTCTGGTTACAGCTTCTGACATATGATTACTCACAGCAAAATAGCCAAACTGTGGTATAATTCTCGTTGTTAAATTTGAATCAGTGGATCTCCTGCACCACACGCCTGAAATGACTTGCACTCTAACTCCAAGCTACAGAATTTCTGCACTCTTCTCTATCTTCTCATTATATGCACTTAAGTGGCCAGTGTTTACTATGAGAGGCTGAATGACAGAAGTGAAGTGTGGTGGGAGTGGACTTAAATAACAGGGACAGTACCAGCCAACCTCGACCCTATCTTCACCCAATGTTCGTAGGGGATATGTCACTAGGTCTGATCAGTGAGGAGTAAAGTAATGGTAGGGACACTTTTTCCCCATCTCCTGACTGCAGATATCCGTGGGAACCCTGGCTCTAGATGTTGAATGTTCACTGATTGATCCAAGTAGGTGAGAAGTTAAAGGGATATACCTCTCACCACTGCTGAATGACCCTTGGTGGTGCAGAATGGTCACTGGCAGAACTTTTGGTTGGACATATGATTAAAATACCCTGAACAACAATTACATTACCAAAAAACAAAATTCTTTTGAATTATCCAGGCAAGCTGGTGATGGAGCCACAGGAAAGTGCTCATACTGAAGGTGTCCTGCCTGACTGGTGACTTTAGTATCTCTGGCTATAATGCGAAAGAACTTAAGCTGTGTTGTTGGGGTTAGGGATTTGAGATTTACAAATTTACTCTCAGAGTGAACAGGTTCATTTCAAACAGAATGCAAACCTCAAGCCAAGGTGGTTTAGTTTCTTTCTCTGTGGTGCTTACCAGTTAGCTAGTCAACCTGGTCCACTGTTTTAGCACCTTACTGATGTTACATGTGTCCAAATCTCCATTGTTACTCACTTTTTTTTCTGTATCCATCCAAGTGTCCTGATCACTGGTCATCCTTCCAGTTTTCCTCCCATCTCCTTTCCTGCTCACCTCCTGTTCACTTGATCCAACTGAACTGCCCCTAAACAACAAACCTTGACCATTCTCAATCTCATATTTTAACCATTCCTCCTGGTCATATCTTCTCTGTGACCACTTCCAGCAACCCTGCCCTTCTGAACTGATTCATACTGATGTCCAAATGAAGGGTCTCAACCCAAAACGTCAACTGTCCATTTCCCTCCACAGATGCTGCCTGACCTGCTGAGTTCCTCCAGTGGTTCATATTTTGCTCCAGCTTCCAGAATCTGCATTCTATTGTAGACACAAGAGACTGCAGATGCTGTAAATCTGTAGCAACACACAAAGACGCTGGAGGAACTCAACGGGTCAGGCAGCATCTACGGAGGGAAATGGACAGTCAACATTTTGGGTCAAGACCCTTGATCTGGACTCGAGCATGAGTCAGTTCAGGAGGGCCAGTATGGGAGTCCATTTGAAGGGTTTCGATCCAAAATGTTGACTGTCTATTTCCATCCATAGACAGACCAGATGAAGGGTCTCGATGTAAAATGTCAACTGTCCATTTCCCTTCACGGATGCTGCTGGACCCGCTGAGTTCCTCCAACCCCTTTGTGTGCTTCTGCAGTCTATTGTGCCTTCAGTCTTATGTCTTGTGGATTGCCCCTCTCTTTGCCCATAGTCACATCTGCTGTTGCCTAGGCTCTGAATGCTTGAGTTTCCTTAAACCCTCTGCCATACCAATCCCCAACATCCTCAAAAGCAACCTTTGCCCGAGCTTTTATCACGAGCCACAGTACTCGCTGACACGACTTGGCATCCTTTCTCATCAGACCTCTGTGAAGTGCATTTGGACATTTTCAAACGGTAAAGATCCAGTGTGATGTTCTTAGTTCTGCTGGGATGCAAAGTTTTAACCTTAGATGCCCATAAATGGTTGGCAGATGCTTTCCCATGCATGAGATGAATAAATACCCTCAGGGTTTGAACAATAACAGGTTTTCACAGTCTGTTGATCTGTTGCCATTGTTGATGTTCTTTTCTGGTGGGCAGATCTTCATGAATTAGAGAACTGTCAGTGAATTTCAGGGAATGATTTCACATTATGAAGACATATCTTGGCCTTTATTTCAAAGCAGGGAATCTGTTGAGCATATCAAAGAGTCTGATTTTATTTTAAGGATTTGACCTGTTATACTGACAAATTTAAGAAATTAGTCAGGCACTGAAATATAAGCAAGCTTGATCTCTGATATGCAGAATTCTCCTGTCGCATTCTGGATATCTGATAGGGAAGGCATGGTAGAACTGACGTGAATTCAGACATTTGAGACAAGTCACAAGCAAGGAAATAAATCAAGGTATATTACCTCCAGTTATCACAGTTCACATCTGCTTTGGTCCAATAATTCTGGCACCAAAAGTGATAAAATAAAAATTGGAAACTCATAAAATTCTTTACATATTTCAATGACCCAGTTAGAATACAAAACATCTGGAAGGCAGTGCAATGATTTACTGAGGCTTTTTAATTTGTGTTGTTTCCTTATTTGTGTTAAAACCTGAGTGGGGCAGAATGTATGGTCATGGTTTCAGAAATATGCAAATCTTTATTAGTCCATTAGACAAGGTCTGTAGAGAGGTACTCCTGGACACACATTAATTTACATTTAAAGTGCCTAAGTAGCTGTTCCTACCCTTGAATGGTGATCTACATCTGCCTTATATACTGTACATCCCCAGAACCCTCAGTTTCCACAATGCTGTTAGCCTGAGCTTTGTAATTAACAGAATCACATGGAAAATATAGCACTGAGATTGGTCATTTAGCCCAACTAGTTCATGCTAATATTTATGATACACAAGCCCCAAATCCATCTTTCCTTCTCTAACCATGTCAGAGTAACTAGAAGACCATAAGACATAGGAGCAGAATTAGACCATTCAGCCCATTGTCTGCTCCACCATTCGACCATGGCTGATTTTTCCCTCTCAACCCCATTCTCCTGTCTTCTTCCCGATTCCTTTGACACCCTTACTAATCAAGAACCTATCAACCTCTGCTTTAAATATACCCAATGACTTGGCCTCCACAACCGTCTGTGGCAATGAATTCCACAGCTTCACCACCCTCTGGCTAAAGAAATTCCTCCTTATCTCTGTCCAAAAGGGACACCCTTCTATTCTAAGGCTTTGCCCTCTGGTCCTAGACTCTCCCATCATCTCCATGTCCACTCCATCCAGGCCTTTCAATATTCGGTAGGTTTCAATGAGATTCCCCCCTCATCCTTCTAAACTCCAGCAAGTACAGGCCCAGAACTATCAAATGCTCCTCATATGTTAACCCCTTCATTCCCAGGATCATTCTTGTAAACCTCCTCTGGATCCTCTCCAGTGCCGGCACATTCTTCCTTAGATATGGGGTGCAAAACCACTCACAGTACTCCAAATGTGGCCTGACCAACACCTTCTAAAGCCTTAGCATTACATCCTTGCTTTTATATTCTAGTCTTCCTGAAATGAATGCTAACATTGCATTTGCCATCTTTACTACTGACTCAACCTGCAAGTTAACTGTTAGGGAATCCTGCAACCAGCTATTTATTTCTCCCTTATGTACATATCCACCTTCCCCCTTCAATGCATCTGGACCAAGGATGTCCAAATTGG
>JARFYF010000055.1:8472102-8484814 GCA_030265395.1 Rhina ancylostomus
TACTGTGGGAACCTGTGGAGCACAACATCTGTAATACATTAGCCAGAACTGCAAGAACAGACACGTTTCAATGAATGAGAAATGTGTCAAAAATTTCTCTTTTTGGTGAGTTAAGTCCCAAGGGTGTAACTGACCAATTGTAAAACTATGTGTTCACACTGCTAGTTCCAGAGTGCAATGTTCAGAAGGTATCCAATTCTGCCCTCTATTACAAGCCCATGGAATCCCATAGCTTTCTTGACCCTCCCAACCTGCTTCTTGTAATTCCTGCTGACTCCATTCATTCAGTGTCTCTGTCTCCATTATATTTGTTCTGATGGCTAAACTTTCCACACAGGTGCCTATTGTAATATTTTGCTTTTTAATTTGACTGTGGTTTTCCCCAACAGTAGTTGGCAGAACCCTCCACTGCACCTCATCTACTTCCCAAACCTCTGCTCTCATCTCCTCTTCCCTTGGTCCTCACCTTCATCCTTCACAATTTCTGATCTTCTTCATTCCACCACCAGACACATCTTCCACTCCCATCGAATGTCAGCATTCCCTCTCCAGCTCCCTAGTCCTCTCTCCCATTTCCATCAGCCACCTTCTTCCCACAACACTCACTCTCTCCTCCTCCTGTCTCTCTCATTCTTCATTAATCTATTTTACCAGATGTCTTGTAAACACTGGAATCACCTTGGCAACGCTATTAGAGACAATCCCTTTGCCCTGACCATCTCTCCCCCATCTTCTCTGCAATGTAAAACTGACTTTTTTCTCCTATTCCCAGTCCTGATGAGGATCTTTGACAGAAAAGTTAACAATTCCTCTCACCACAGGTGACCTGACCTGGAGTTTTCCAGCATTTTTCATTAATATTTTAGATATCCAGCATCTGCATTTTTTTTGCCTTTCACTCCACAACCATATAGTTTATCTTCTTTTCTCTCTCAGCTTCCTCAAAATTACTGGGTTCTTTTTAAAGATCTTTACTTCAGGCTTTTTGGACAAGCCCTCGTTCTTGCAAAGACAGGAAGCCTGTCAATTAATGGATGAGGGCCTTTTAAACATTTCAGCAATGCTGGTTGCTAATTAGAATCTCTTAACTACATGGTCTATTATTAGATTTTATTGATGCCCAATTACCCATGCTCTCTGGCCTCTTTCATCAGCTAACCTGACATTAATCTCAAAGGTGTTTGTTGATTTCCCTGTGCTTGTTGTTATGTAATTATAGAGTCATTGAGTTGCACAGCAGAGAAATGGACCCTTCAGCCAACACAGCCCTGCTGACCTCTGTCCATTTAAACTAATCCTATTTGCCTGCATTAGGACACTGGACAGACAGGTAAATAGGCAAAGCATACAGGGATAAATGCCTCTTAAACATGATAATTGTATCTGATTCCACCACTCCTCTGGCACCATGTTCCAGATATCAACTCTGCTCAGTGGAAAAATCTTCCCTGTCAGCACCCCTTTAAAAATCCTCCCTCTTACCTTAAACCTACACCATCTTGTTTTTGATACCACTATCACAGGAAAAAAGATTTAGACTACCCTATCTATGCCCCTCAATCTTGTATACTTCTATCAGGTCACCCCTCAGCCTCCTTTGCTCCAGTGAAAACATCTAAAAGCAAGATACTCATTGCTGCAGTTTATTGAAAATGTTTCCATTTACAGTAGAGGAACACAGCAGAATTTTCAGATGTGCACTGCTGTTCAATGAGGTTCTCTGTCAGTGCAACCCTAATAAAATTACTGTCTTCATTTTGCCCTTCAAGTCTGCACCCTTAAACTTTGTAAAAACTCTGTGCCAACTTTAAGACAATATTTGTTTCATGTGATTACTTTGAGACAGGCATTTTTTTGTGTGTAAAGCACAGCAAGAAAAGATCAGAGTTTCACCATGGGTTGTGGCTCATCCTCCACTGCAGAGGAGACCTTACATAGTGCTCCAGCAGCTACTTTTAATATCAACATTAATAAACTTCATAGAGTTAAACTGCACAGAAATAGGCCATTCAGCCCAACTGGCCCATGCCAACCAAGATGCCCCATCCAATCATTATGAAGTTCTTAAGAGTCACAGTGATTGGCTGAGAAATCTTAAAACTCTGGGTCATAACTCTCTCCAGTTGAATCCAGTCACCATGGGTTTCTCTCCCTGGGGAGGACACCAACTCCACCTTTGGAAGTAAAATACAACAAGACAACATATCCATCCCCTAATTCTTTGCCTTCAAAGTTATACTTTGCCAAGTGAAGAAAGAAGCTACTGAGAGAAAATACTTGTATTTGTATTGTTGCCAGAATGACACCAGGAACAAAGGATTAAGAGGAGAGGTCACACAAGCTAGGATTTTATTGCATGGAATATAAAGGGTGACGGGTGATTTGATCCAGGTACGTGAGGTAAACTGATAGTGAAACAAACTCACCTGCCTAATGAGTCTTGAATGGGAGCCTTAGTCTAAAAGGTCAGAGTCAGACCTTTCTATGAAGTAAAGAAGCTCCTCCATGTAGTTTGAAAGTATCTTCAACATTCATTGATATGAGGCTAATTGTTAATTTTAAGTCTGACTAGTGATTCTTGGGGAAAATGCAGGTGTCTGGATTTGAGTGGTAGATCAGCCATGGTTTCATTGAATGGTGATACAAGCTCCAGGGACTGAACCATTTTCCACCCAACACTACAGACTATACCAGATATGGAACAACATGCTCAATGAAAATACCATGTCAACACCAGACACCCGGAATGCTGTTGTGACACGAGATTACCAGAGTGGGCAGAGTAAAAGATTTCAGGTTACAGTCAAAACTTCTGTTAAGAAGTCTGACTCCTGGGAACATCTAGCTCATCACCACTTAAAGCTGAGATTGAACATTCCAGATGGTATTGAGAACCTCAAGTCCATGCATCATGAGCACACAGAAACCCTGTGTAAGTAGTGGAAGGAGTGTACCTCATAAAACACTCACCTACTCGCCCCACCAACCATCTCCTGCTCCATCTGTGGTTCCCACATTGGCCTCATTAGCAAGTCATCCTTGGATCCCGAGGGACTGCTAAAGAAGAAGAATGTCTGTGGGTTAGTCACCAATCTTCACTCCTGGATGGAAATATAAGACAGTAAAACAAGGAGAACTAAAGGGAGAAACATACCAAAGAGAAGAAATATTTATTTATGAATGCATAAACAAAGCTGCACAAATAAGTTATTGAATGGGATTCAATGTTTTTTTTCACCTATCATTTCCTTTAACCAAGGCAATTATTACAGCAGCAAAAGGAATGTTATTCCTTTGCAGTGTGTCACACTTGGAAAGTATTGGATTAAAGCACACTCCTCCTCTGATTTAACCCAGAGATCACATGAATAACAAAAGAATGGGAATAATCTCCAGTGCTAGCAAGGAGTAATGAATTAGATAGTTCCTTATTCATTAGGGGAAACATAACCTTGAGCCATCAGTATTGAGAAGCTCATGTTGCAACAAAAACATGAAAACTGAAGTTATCCTCTCAATTCAGGTACACAATATAATCTTCACTGGGTTACTTCTCCTAAGACTAAAGGGGTTTGGAAACACCCTACAGTTCCAAGGAAGTAACGTGCCTTGCTGAAACACACAGCTGGGCTTGTTAGATCCATCCTTCATCAACAAGGAACGCCTGGTGTCAACCACTGCATACAGATGTCGAGTCTGTCACAAGAAAGGTATTTCCATTATAGGCACATGAATCAGATTACATCCCTTCCACAACCAGCTGTAACCAAGCCTAACCTCTTCAAAACAGATTATACTCAGTCATACTCTTATTGATTAATGCCCATAATCTATTTAAAAAGACAAACAATCATCCTGTGCCTCTTGGTCACTCGTTATCAGCTGGTGACATAATGGGTTGACTCAGAGACAATAAAGAAAGAATGGGAAGGTAGGTGTGGAAAAAGACCTTCAAACCATCAACATGCAGCAAGTTGGAAGGAAGGCGACATTCGAACCTAATCCCAAATAAACACCTTAAACTCCATCTTTCACTGCAAAGTCTGTGAGCAGAGTGGTTTTTTGTGACATAACATCACCCTGCAAATGGTGGGTTAAGAAAGAGGAATCAGTTTCACCATTTCACTCTTCTGATTTTCTCATGTTTCTATAATCTGCCCATTGGATAGCAAGGACTCCTGGAAGCTAAAATTATGATCAATAAAAGCCAGTGCAAGCTGTGTGAAAGTGAGACCCATCAGAATGGATAATATATTACTTACAGCAACATGAAAAATCTCTGCTCTGTTTAACTGGGATCGCCTCATCAACACCATTCTGGACAAAATTGAGAAACTCTTTCAGTCTATCATCAAGCCACCAGGACATCTAAGCGTGATATCCTCCAGTTGGCAGTGTCAGGTATCCTGGGGAACTTCCAAATCCCCAATAAACAAATGTGGAGTGGTTTCATTCAGTGCACAAAACTAATTCTAATTTCAACCTGTTCATCCTTTACAACCTCCCCCTCTAGTTCAGCAGACCCACCCCACCCCTCTACTTCAGAAATATCAGACCTCCACACTGCATTTTAACTACATTTTGCCCAGAGAGTTTTGGTAGAGAGCATGCATCCACAATGCCTGATCTGGACTGATAAGAAGACATTGTAGGCTGAAGATGTGGACTGGAGGTGATGAGAAGACAATGGGGACAGGAGCTGTCCCAGTTAGTGCACCAATCCACAGCAGAGGTGGCTGTCCCCACAGAATCAGGTCTTGCTTTCCTATTTCTGGTGTCCAATCCCACACCCACCAGTTCCTTTCCTGTAAGAGGGCAAAATGGATCCAAGGCACATCTAAGAGTATTCGTCCAGTCATTTTCTCTTTCAGCCCTTCTCACTGAAGTCCAATATAATAGGCCAAGTAACTGGTGGCTATTAGTCAGTGATTTAATTATCAAGTCAAGATTTATTTTATCCAAGAAAGTTTGAAATATTGATGAATATGACAGAGATAGTCAGACAAGTTTGAGGTCAATTGAGCTTAGACCTGAAATCACAATCTCAACTGGGCCTGATTTCTTGATTACTAAATCATAAGTCTCCATTTCATGGATTCAAAATCTTCTGTTTTACAAAATTAAAATGTGTTAATGAAACCTTTCAATCTATTTGTTTAAAACATATTACATTTTTATGTGCCTCAGTTTGTAACACACTTGGAACTGAGTCCAAAGATCTTGGCTTCAAGTGGGAAGTGGGACTTCAAGCTAAACTGAGCACAACAATCTAGGCTGAGTTTCAGGAACTGAGGAATACCAGACTGTCAGAGATGCCTTTCATTAGATGGTGTTAAACTGAGGTCCTGAAAGTTAGAGGTAAAAATTTTGAGGAAGAGCAAAGATATGACCTCCTTTATCCTAGCCAACATTCATTGCTCAACCAACACCTCCTTAAGTAAGAAAATGTTTTATCATTATCATATTCCAGGTTGTTGAGCTTGCCATATGCTAATTGGCTGCTGTGTTTTCCACAACTGTCACAATACTTTGTAAATAGTCACAGATCGTGACAGCTGAGGTCACGAAAGGCACAATAGGAATGCAAGCTTTTTAAACTATTGTCAGAGTTTAAACTATTTTAAACTTTGACAATCAAAGTATTGTCAGCTAAACTGCAGATGGAGGAACTTCACCTGATTATAGGAACCAAGTTATGCATTGAAGAACTTAATTGCAAACACAAGGTGATTTTTCGCTATCAATTCTGTAGTATTTTCATTTATTGCTGATTGACGAGTTCATGTTCTGTATTATCCTCTGTGTGTGTGTATTGCTGTGTACAGATATTGGGAAATACACCAATTCCTTGGAGTGACTAATAGTCCAAGGGTTCTACTAACATCCTTAAATTTTAGGCTTGTGCAGGTCACATTTATCCCCAAAACCTTGAGGACAGCTTTGAATATTATCCAGAGTGCCTGATAGTCAGGTGTTCATGGTGCAGAACACTGGCCATGGGGGCAGGACTGCCCAGCCCAAGATCACTGCCCACACAGCCCCACTTCTTTCTTGCCTGGCTATTTGCCATCCACAGGCTTTCCAACATTCCTCAAGTGTCTCCTCTTCCTTAACAGGAGCAGGCTGTTACATCCTGAGGGGAAATGCAAAGGAAGCCAGAAGCAGCACCGTGAAGGACACCTCACTCTCTGCCTTGTCTCTGGGGCCCTCATGACACAGACCCAGGGTCCCTGGAGCCTACTCAACAATGGACCAGTATCCCTGGGCCCAACCTTGGGACAACCACTCAGCCCAGGGATACAGTTATGAAACCCAGGGACCAAGTCAAACCCAGTCCAATCTTCTGGGGCCAAGTCCAGATCCAGGGCTATGTCCAGCTCTAGACCACGTGCTGGTGGGCAGGGATCTGTCACTATAAATTGGGTACTGTTCTGATGGGTGTGGATCTTTCACCTTATAACACTGGAGTACAGTACTGGTGGACACAGGTCTGGCAAGATTGAAAGGACCACCGCAGATTTGTTGACTGGACAGTGAGGGGAGGGATGTAGAGACAGTGAGGAATGAGTGAGAACTGTGTCACTCATGTCTTTAAACAAGACTGAAATTATCAGTATCTGGTTTCATATTGTTAAAATTGCATGTTTCCCTTGCCTGTACCTCTTATGTGGTTTGGATTGTAAATCTGGTTCTCACTGCAAAAGCAGTTGTACACCACTTTTGTCATACCATCATGTCATAGATTGTAATAGCTCAGGAGGACATCACTTGGGCCATTGGGTCTCTGCCAACTAAAACAGAGCTATCCAACCTAATCCTATTTTCCAGCTCTAGCTAGGGGTGTCAACAGTCCTGCATTGATCAGGGTCACTATATTCAAAAGGGGAACTGGCTATCCTACATGCTTCCTGTGCAGAATACCCTGTTCCTATCTAACTTTTCCAAAATGGAATCCTGATCCAAATGGTTAGACACTGGTCGAGCCACAAACCCACAAGGTCAGGAGCATCTTTCCACAGATGCTGCCTGACCTGCTTAGTATCACCAGCATTATGTTTTCACTTCACTTAACTGAAATTTCACTAGTTAATGTAAAAATACTTTCTTATACAGATAAAGAAGAAATATCCCAATTTCCAGATGAGAATTCCTGCCAAAAAGTTGTTCCAAAACAACAACACTCCAGGTAAATTTGTACTGATTGAAATTTCCCCAAAGATAATGCAGCAAATGTAAATACAAGTTTGTGAATTTTCCCACTCAGATGTGTGAAACGTAACACGACTGAGTGGCCTTTGGAAACCCCTGCCGAGTTAGAAACACAACCCCCTCCTCATCAGAGTAAGTCAGTCAGTGTTGACTGCTTGAGATGTGGTGGAGCACGGTTTCTGTGAAATGGAGAGTGAGTATAGAAAATGTGAAGTAAATTTTACAGCTGAAGACTTCCAAATGAAAGAAGGGTTAAGTTAAATGGTCAAGTCAGAGCAGTGTAGTAATTGTTAGGCAGAGGGTCAAGTCACTTGCCAGTAGAACCTTGGAAAAGTCAGGGAAAGGAGTGAAGATCTGATGGGAAGTGAATTGTTATCAATGAGAACAACCTGCCACATACAGCAATGGTGAAAATCATCTACCAAGGCTTTTGCTTGTGTCAATATAATTAGATAACAGCAATCCAGTAAGATATTGAAAATGCAGTGCAGATGTAATGTTAAATTGTACAGTAGGATGGAAACAAGTCCTGAAGTGATTTAGTACATTAATGCTGCAAACTGACTATAAGTATCATCTATACAGGTAACACCTAAATTGGACAGTGGACTGCTTCTTAAGTGTTTTGTAAAACAGGTATTTTCTGTTCCAAGAAAATACGAACAGGGAATTATGTACAAAATCGTAAAACTTGCTGCAGGCAACTAATAATAATTAGGTTAATTTCTGGATTTAAAAGAATCAAGTGTATGATAGGATTGTGAATTTGATTTTCTATTCCTTGCAGAAAGGGGCTGTTTTAACCAGAGTCACAGATGGATGATCAGACTCCGAACATGTCTCCCAATGATTTTGTAGACAGTAGCCCCAGGGATCACCAGCAAGTATGCTGTATCTCCAGCTAATACATTCCAGGTTCCTATAATTGTCCCTGCTTACTCTTACATGTATTTTAGCAGCTGTCAGCCAGGTACCACGTGGCAGCCAATGTGCCACGCACTGACAGTATGCTAACGGCAACATGCTGACCTGATCATATGGTCTGCCTTTGGTTTGGCAAGATATGTTGCATTTCTAGTCAGTCAGGCCCTCTCTCACGTGGACCTCCCTGCAGCTCTTAATAAGATCAGCACAGCAAATGTGAAGGTGCACTCCTGTGGAAGAAGTACTCATTACAGAAAGGAGAGTGCCCTGCCAAGTGGTACCAGATTCACATGGACATCCATATGATGAAGGTTATCTCAGAAATTTATATTTGCTGGCCATTTGGCCCATCAAGTCCATGCCAGGAACCAAGGAGGGAATCACATCAGTCCCATTTTCCTTCTCCTTATATTCTGGTACCCTGCAACTTAATCGTTCTCTCACATACCCATCAACTCTTCTTTATTTCTTTCTTGGATTTAACCTGCACCAAGGGTTAATATACAGTAACCAATTAATCTACCAGCACATCTTTGGGATGTCAGAGAAGACTAGAGCACCCTGAGGAATCCAACAGAGTCAGAGCAAGAACATGCAAGCTGTGCAAAGACAGAACCTGAGGTCGGGATCAAACCAGTTCCCAGGAACTGAGAGACAGTAGCACTAACTGCTGCACCACCATGCCACCCTTACAAGGAGCCTCAGCTTTGCAGTCACTTGTTAAGCAGCATGCAGTGTCAATGCCATCTGCCAGGATAATGGCAGGTTTGAGATCCACGCAGTTGGGTTTGGCATCCTCGGAGACTGTAGTCAGAGAAACACAAGCAAGTGATTCCAAAATGTGCCAACATGCAGCACTCTGAACAAATAAAGCAGTGGATGGAAAGATCTTCAGCCTCCAGTGCAGGAATGAATGAGGAGCCTCTGATGTAGCTGCCAATTCTTAGACAATAACTGATCAGGGAAGGAAGAAACATGATCCATTGTCATGAGACCATAAACCAATAAGAAATAGGAACAGTTGTAGCATATTCAGTCCTTCATGCCAGCTCTGCATTCAATAGGATCATGGCTGATGCCACATTCCTCAAGTCCTCTCTCCTACACTTTGTCACCCTTGCTTCCCTTACTGATCAGAAGCCATATTGATATCAGCCTTAAATATACCCAAGGACTCCATCCCTACTACTCTCTATCGCAAGGAGTTGTGAAGACACACAGCCCTCAGAGAGGATTTTCCTCATCTCAGTCTTAAGAGGGCACCCCATTATTCCGAGGCCATGCCCTCCAGATCTGAACTTTCCTAGGGGTTCTTCTCTGGTTTGAGCTCCTCTGGCAGTATGTTTCTCTAACTCTTAAATATCCTGCAAAGCTCCCTTGTAAACGCAATAATGTGGATCTGCGAGTTGGGATCAAGGGCAAAAACTGTCCATTAATCCTAGTTGACTAAATTACTATGGACTTAGTACACTAGAAGTAAGAAACCAAAGAAACATGTCTAAGTAATATTACTGTTTCTGTGCTCTAAGTATTTGCTGATGGAAGGCAATTTTCTACTCAGTCGAAGATTAATTTTTGAAATTAGTGCAGTGTGTGTGCCCATCTTAAAGAGACATTGTCTCCATGAGAAAGGTTTGGAAAATAAATCGGCCATGAATCATTATCTCATGGAAACCATGCCAGGGATTTTGATGTGATTTCTTTCACAATATAGAGTTCACTTTATAGTTTGCCATGATGCTGAAACGCTTAAGTCATTCAGTTTGTGCCTCATTATTTGGTGATAGCAGTGGGATAAAATTTGGAAGTGAACAGACTCCAAGGAAGGTGGGAGTGCTCAGCTGCCATTCAATGAGTTCAAGGCTGAACCTGTATCTTAGAACAATACAGGCCCTTCGGCCCACAATGTTGTCCCGACCTTTAAACCATGCCTAAGACTATCAAACCCCTTCCTCCCATATATCCCTCTATTTTAAATTCCTCCATATGCTTATTTAACAATCTCTTGAACTTGACCAACATATCTGCCTCCACCACTACCCCAGGCAGTGCATTCCATGCACCGACCACTCTCTGGGTGGAAAAACCTCCCTCTGATATCTCCCTTGGACTTCCCACCCATTAGCTTAAAGCCATTCCCTCTTGTATTGAGCATTGGTGCCCTGCAAAAGTGGTGCTGGCTGCCCACTAAATCTATTCCCCTATAATTTTGTACACCTCTAATCATGTCTCCCCTCATCCTCCTTCTCCCCAATGAGTAAAGCCCTAGCTCCTTTAGCCTCTCCTCATAATCCATACTCTCTAATCCAGGCAAAATCCTGGTAAATCTCCTCTGCTCCATTAGTCTTTTTTTTCCCCGTATCCCTGGAGACATATCCTAGCAAAGATCTAATGATCTCGGTATTGAAATGAAAAATTCTTCCCCTGCCTCAGTCAGGGGAAAACGTTTTCAACATCATTTCCCTGTGTGTGAAGGAGTAATTGCTGACAAACACCCGAACTCTAATTCTGTGTTAGCTGTTTGTTCTGGGCTCCTCTGTCAGAGGAAATTGTCTTGCTTTATCCATCCTATCAAATCCTTTAATCATCTTAAATGCTTCGATTAGATCGACCTTTAATATCCTGTGCTCAGGGAAATATCACTTCACTCTTAGCCCCAGTGTCTGTCAGGTGCCATGAGCCTCTGATCTGCCCACAATTCTTCTTGTTACCCACCTGTTCTGAATTGAAGTAGCACTAAGTCAGATGCAGGTAGTACTGGAGTGTGATGTAAATTGGTTTATTATTCTCACGTGCACTGAGATACAGTAAAAACTGTTTTGCATGCTATCCATACAGATCATTCATTACATCAGTGCATTGAGGTAGGACAAGGGAAAACTATAACAGAATGCAGAATTAAGTGTCACAGTTACAGAGAAAGTGCAGTGCAGGCAGACAATATGCTGCAAGGTCACGACAAGGTAAATTGTGCAGTCCAAAGTCCATCTTATTGTACTAGGGAACCATTTAATTGTCTTATAACAGCAGGGTAGAAGCTGCAAGGTATGTACTTTCAGGCTTTTAGTCAAAGGGGTTCTGCAGTCCCATCCACAATTTTATCCACACACATACTTCCAGCATGGAGTGCTGGGGAGCAGGCTGGAGCAGCAGTCCTGGGCTTTCATCACCACCAGCCCAGAGATACTGTTGCACCTGGATCCCCATGAAACTGGGATGGAACCCTAAACTTTTCACAGGACTCCACTGCTCCTGGATAGGTTGAGTTATTACTGCTGAACCTGACCCTGCCCATGCCAGCACCCACACTGACCAGGAGCAGGGAGTGTACTCTCTCTCTCTCTCTCTCCCCCCCCACCTTCCCAACACTCTAGACCCCCACTCTCAGGAAACTGAAACCACACACATTGCCTGGGTTGAGAACTTTGCACTGACCCATCCTGATCAGCATGGGTCATTTCCCATCAGAAACTTCAAGCAATCTTAAATATTTTCTTGTCCAGCAAGAAGAAATAATTAATCTTTGCAGAACATTTCACTTAATCAGTTATACACAGATGACATTAAGCATAGCAATTATTCAAAGTTCAAATTGATGCATGGGACATTAATTGGGACTTACACATTTAATAAATTTTGACTGCTCATTGAGTACCTTGTTACAGCTTTCAATATATTTTAAGAGTAAGCTATGGCTCAGTGAACACATTTTCACCTCATTCATTAGGTTCAATTCTCAGTCCAGACATTTGAACCCATACACTAACACCCTGGTACAGTACTATTGATATTAGTATTGTTTATTATTGTCACTTGTACCGAGGTACAGTGAAAAACCTGTCTTGCATACCTGTCTCGCACAGGCCAATTCATTACACAACAAGGGAGGTGCCTGCTTTCAGATACAATGATAAACTCAACTCCCTTTTGCTTCTCCAGTAAATGGAAAAGTACCCATGGCACTATCTTGAAGAGGAAACTGAGTTCTCCTCAGTGTCCTGATCAATACTTCTCACAAGAGTTAACATCACTAAATCAGGTTTCCTAATCATTATCATATTGCTGTTGTATACAATTTGCATTATTGACTCAATGTGCTGAATTGCCAGCATCTGCACTATAACCATTCTATGAAATCGAGTACCATATCCTCACAGTACACTAAATACACTTCAAAAGCTGATGGGATGAAATGTGATGAAACATCCTTCTCCGCCAGCCTACGTATCCAACACACCATTCTCCGCCCTCACATTTCATCTCATCAGCCTACATAACCAACACGTCATTCTCCTCCACTTCTGCCTTCTCCACCAGAACCCCACCACCAAGCACATCTTCCCCTCCTCAGCCCTTTCTGCCTTTCCCAGGGACCGTGCTCCCCACACCTCCCTAGTTCATACCTGCCCCCCCCCACCCATCCCGCTCCCACCCAAGGTACTTCCCACTTGCCCCGCCATAGGTGCGACACCTGCCCCTACACCACCTCCATCCAGGGACCTGAACAGTCCTTTCAGGAGAGACAGATTCACCTGCACCTCCCTGAATATCATCAACTGCATTCAGTGCTCCAGGTGTG
>JARFYF010000055.1:8506487-8519963 GCA_030265395.1 Rhina ancylostomus
TACAAACTCCTTACAGACAGTGACAGGAATCTAACCCTGATCGCTGGCGCTGTAATAGCGTCACGCTAACCACTACACTACCATGCCGCGCAAGTTAAGCTTGGGTAACCCAACATAGAGTTGAGTGATACAACTAATAAATTTAATAGGTTTGAAATAGTTGTACTTATTCAAAACACCTTGGCACAAACACAAATGCATGAAAAAGTGCCATCTGGTAGTGATTTTAAATTTGCCCACAAAATGTGTGGTTAATATTGTTGCCCTCTGTCAAGGCAGTTCATTCTTAAATGTGTAGCTTTTGGCTTCTGAAACTGGCTCAAAGTGAGTGTACAAAGTGGTATGTGTACTTTTTAATTGTAAGTATTAAAATAGTTATAAAATGCGTAAGGCTAAACTGATATTATCACTATTTTAATATTAATTAAAAACTGCAGATTTAAAGTCACCACCAGATGACAGTCTTGTATCATCTTTCTGCCAAGATGTGTGGAATAAAAATCTTTTGAAAAGTACTGTCAACTATTTCACATCTATTAAGTGAATCACTCAGCTCTATTCCAGGTTATAGAAGCTTAACTTTGGTCAATTTGTAAGAAAACAGACATCAGGGCTGCAAAATGACCATTTAGTTTCATCAAAACATGCACAAGGCTGAACTGATATTTTGATTAAACTAAATGGTCGTTTTGCAGCCCTGATGTCTGTTTTCTTACAAATTGACCAAAGTTAGCTCTATTCTAGGTTAGAAAAGCTTGAGTGATACAACTAAATACACTTAATAGGTTTGAAATAGTTGACTGTACTTTCGAATAGATTTTAAACATTTTGGCAGAAAAATGATGTAAGACTGCCATCTAGTGGTGACGTTAAATTTGCCCACAATGTGTGGTTAATGCTGCCTCCTGTCAGGACAATTATTTAAATGTGCGATTTCTGACTTCTGAAGCTCGTTCAAAGTGAGTCTTCAAAGTGGTATCTGCAGTTTTTAATTGCAAATACTAAATCAGTCATCAGTTCTGCCTTGCACGTTTTTAATCAAACTAATGCTTGTTTTGCAGCTCTGTTTTATAAGTTTAAGCTTGGGTAACCCAGAGTAGAGCTAAGTGATACAACTAATAAACTTATAGTTTTAAAATAGTTGTACTTACTCATTGTACACGGACACACACAGCTGCCTCTTGTCAGGGCAGTTCATTCTTAAATTTGCAGTTTCTGGCTTCTAAAACTCAGTGTACAAAGTGGTATCTGCAGTTTTTAATTGCAAATAATAGTATAGTCATAATATCAGTTCTGCCTTGTGCATTTTTTTGATGAAACAACATGATTATTTTGCAGCCCTGATGTCTGTGCTTTCTTACAAATTGACCAAAATCAACCACAGGAAACTGATGCCTGTTCTGATGTGAGTAAATGTTTCACATTTCTGGAAGTGCACAGTTTGTGGTATCTGATTTATTAAACCTGATAATACTTTTCTCCTTCCAGTCAAGCATTGGATCAGAAGAATTTGACCTTCCTCCATCAAATAGGTAAGAGCTCTACTTGTACAACTCTAAAATGATTGTCAATTAGTTTGATAGAGCCAGCTTGTCTTGGATACTTAGCTACATGTGGATCAGAAGATTATCAGTTTAAGTCCTGCAGAGTTTAATCTTGTATCTGGATTGGTATCAAGGAAAGCATTGATTATCAGAAGAGCTCTTCCTGTGTGATTGGTGAACTATTCTGGGTCAAGCAGGCATCAATAGGATAATTTCAAGAGAAGGTTAATGGGGTGTTTGCAAAATTTCCAATGGTTGTCATTGATCGGGCTGCACATAATGCAGCTTCAATGTCTGCTAATGTAGTCTTGCTTTTACAAGAAGTATGATAAAGTGTAAGGACTTGCTCTACTTCGTAATAGAAAATAAACTTTTCATTTTGTATAAATAGTGTGAAGCCTTCAGACTTTGACTATCTTCGAATAATTGGAAAAGGGAGTTTTGGAAAGGTTGGTACTGTCTTTTTATCTGTTCTGATTACAGAATTTAATAGGCTGATTTGTTTCCCCCCCTTTACCAGTCATTAACATTCATTAACTGTCATTGAATTTGTAGCAGTTATGGGAAAGCACTACAATCTCTTGAGATTGTGACTACTATTCATTTCAGGTGCTGCTCGCCAAGCACAAAGAGACAGAAAAATATTTTGCTGTAAAGGTTCTGCAGAAGAAGGTGATCCTGAAGAAGAAAGAGGTGAGCTTTATTACTGTTTAAATGTAAAACCTAGACAAAGTGAAGGGGGTACTTGGTAATTTAGCAGAGTAATGCACTTTCTCTATCCTCTCAACATAGTGCTAAGTGCTTGTCATCTTTTTTAGCAAAAGCACATAATGGCAGAGCGCAGCGTCCTCCTGAAAAACGTGAAGCATCCTTTCCTAGTGGGACTCCACTACTCCTTCCAAACAGCAGACAAGCTCTACTTTGTCCTCGACTATGTGAACGGTGGTGAAGTATGTAACATTTGAGTATTTCATTGCAGCAATAGCAGATGTGTGTTTTAAAATAATAAGTGGTCCACTCTGGGTTCTGTATACACTTCAGTGATTGAATGAGGCCACTAAAGGCTTTAACTCCCATTAGCTATCCAATCACCTTTGCTCATGTATAGAGCATCACTAAGCTAGTGGTTAATGTTTAGCCATGATTCATGGGTACTGAGTTGGAATAAAACTCAATCTAATTTTGACATTTGAACTGAGCTGTGAAGTGATAAATTCATAAGTTTAAATAAAATGGTGTATGGATATGTATGTCACTTCCAAGTCAGTTGACTTTGTTATAAGCACAAATACACCTGCACAGGTGGATTGAGCATCACGAGCAGTATTCACAAGAAAAACAAATACACTTTTTACAAGAGAACACAATAAAAACAAATAAATCCATTTTAGTGGAAAGTGGTCATAATGTTGCTAAACTGTAGTCATTGGGGTTGTGCCCATTGGTTTAAGAACTGAATGGTTGCAGGGAAGTAGCTGTTCCTGAACCTGGTGGAGTGGGACTTCAGGCTTCTGTACCTCCTGTCTGATGGTAGCTGTAAGACGATGGCATGGCCTGGATGGTTGGGATCTTTGGATGTTAACTTGAGACAGTGCCTCCTGTAGCTACTAATGGTGGGGTAAGATGTGCCAGTGATGTATTCGGTAGAGTCCACTATTCCCTGTAGCTTCTTGCATTTCTGTGCATTTGAATTGCTGTACCAGACTTTGCATATCAAATGTATTTAATGTGTAAGTCCATTGTAAAATTCCTCTGCCCTGCAGGCATTAAATAGTGCCTCTATTTTTAGAAGTATTCAATCTTGTAAAGTTCTTTAATCAATGCTCCAGCTGAGTTGAGCTTATTAACACTTGTCAGGACAGCTGTCATTGTTCTTGACCTCTGACATTCCACAAATGTGCCATCAATTTCTGGTTAATGGCTATCTGCAAATGTCTTGAACAGCAATGAAAGGATGGTCTTCATACACTTCTGGGCAGTGTCCTTGTCATGCCAGTAACTAACCCATTTTAAAATGCTCCTCTTTCCCCTCCAGCTCTTCTACCACCTTCAACGGGAACATGTATTCCTGGAGCCCAGAGGCAGATTCTACGCTGCTGAGATTGCCAGTGCCCTAGGTTACCTGCATGGCCTGCACATTGTTTACAGGTGAGTGTGTAACCAGCCAACAGCAAGCTTGGTTTGCTTTGCTATTCAAGCTGCATCTGTGGAAAGAAATGGAGCAAATGTTTAGGATTGAAGACCCTTCATCAGAATTTGGAATCTTTCATCCTGAAATATTAACTGTTTCTTCACACAGATGCAGCCTGACCTGATTATTTCCAGCATTTTCTGCTTTTGGATTTCCAACATCTGCAGTGTTTTTGATATTTCACTGTGTTCACAATGAAACTTGAGGCCAGCTGCAAGGAACAACTATTTCTAAAAGTTAAGGCTGGGCTCCAAACTCCCAAATCCCCGTAAAGAACCTGCATTCAAATGAGAATCAAAATTAAAAGGGCAGTTTAATAATATCTGTAAAACTTGCAGTCTGAACCTGTGAATGAAATATGGGTAAGGGTGATGCATTCTTCCTGGTCACAATAATTACATGGTAATTGAAGCCTGACTTGCCATTGAACTGATCAGACCAGGAACAATGTCTCTTGTGTTCAATCTGATTTTCATTCTCTAGGAGGATATTGAGTAGCAAGTGTCCTTGAGTGGGGTTAATGTTATTCCCCTAGGTTTTCAGATATCCTTGACCCTGGGATTCAATTCATGTGCTGAGTGAGGGATGGGGATATTTTCAGATGCATTGTATCATGGATCACTTTAACCAAAAGTAAAGGTGCTCAAGTGTTGCACAAGATAATTCTTGTAGATTTTCTATGCAAAAAGAGACTAAAAGACATGTTTTCCTGCATTAATTGTATTTAACCATAAATACAGAGATCTGAAGCCTGAAAACATCCTGCTGGATTCCCAGGGCCACATCGTGTTAACAGACTTCGGGCTGTGCAAGGAAGGGGTGGAACCAGATGGAACCACCTCCACATTTTGTGGCACCCCAGAGGTAAGTGACGAGAAGCTTCCTCTTATGAAATTCAGCTAGGGAACAGAATCCCACAGACTGCACATCTAGTCAGCTTTAGCAATACCAGACCACGATTACTTGCACCAATTATAAAATCGCATTGAGGGGGAACAGACTTGCAATTTCATTACTTGGATGTAATCTGTCTTCCCCTCTGTTTCTCCTTGATCATCAGCTCTAATTTTGGAAGATCTATTTATCAAGTTCTGCAAATGTTGACTGGTTCTCCAGGTATTTCATGGGCCCATCCAACTTGGGCTGGACAAATGTGGACTTCACAAAGTACCTCTATTCATAATGAGGACCATGAAGCTTGTAGGTTGCAGTGGAAAACTCATCTAGTTCACTAATATCACCAGGAAGGGGAGATCTCCATCTTTATCTGGTCTGATCCATGTGCGTTTAACTACTCTGGCTCCAACTGCCGGTTTTTAATTGTTACCTGACATTTTTAGTCTGTACCCTACCATGGTACTGCCCTTTGCTCTCTCCACATCTCCCTTTCTGCAACTTAAAACCTGTTTCCTCATTCCAGTTACCTTGATCCATCCTTGTCCCAAAATCTTAACTTTCACACCCCACAGATGCTACTTGACCTTGGTGCTTCCAACATTTTCTGTTTGTGAAAACTTCCCCATGATCTCCTCATTCTTTCCCTTAAAACCAATCCTTGCTGTATTTACTCTGGATCCAAATTGGGTGTGCTCCCTCTGGAACCAATCTGAATTTGTTTGAAAGCACCAGCCTGTTGGAATTTGGGGGTGGGATGTGCAACTTGGGATGTGCTGCTGATAAATCTACCACAACGTTATAAACTAAAAGTGCTCCATGGGCAACAATTAAGTACAAAATCTCTTCACTTTAAAATCACTTTACATAATATGGCTTAAAGTCTAATCTTTTGTTTTTCAGTATTTGGCTCCTGAAGTGTTACAGAAGCAAGCTTATGACCGAGCAGTTGATTGGTGGTGCCTGGGATCTGTGCTATATGAAATGCTGTATGGATTGGTAGGTATGATTGAAATCATACCATGGGCTGCATTGAAGACAAACTATTAGTTTATTATGTGGCATTTGGAAAATGTACTTCCTTGTGGGGCTTGCATCTTTGCATTGTCAAACTGCAACACCATTCTTTGTTCCAAACCTAAGTTATTTGAGATTTTTGTATGATGCTCCAGATCCTAATCAGATTCTTTCTCTCAGCCCCCATTTTACAGTCGGAACATGGCTGAAATGTATGACAACATCCTGCACAAGCCTCTGCTCCTAAAACCCAATGTGTCGAACTCTGCCCAAGATCTCCTTCAGGGTCTGCTGCAAAAGGACAGAGCACAGAGACTGGGTGCCAAGAATGACTTTGTGAGTACTTCTAAGATGGGATAAAGGAGATTGCTGCCTGTTAACTTTAAGTGCCCAAACTTCAATGTATTTTAACAGCAAGCAAATGTTAAATGGACTGTTGGCAAGGCAGATGTTCATTAATTCCTAATTACCCCTTGCAAGCCAGAGGCAGTTAAAGTTCACCTGGATCAGACCAGAGGAGAATGCTGGCTTTTCATTCCTAAATGATTAGTGAATTAAGTGTTTTTTGACTCCAATTAATGGCTTTAACTTCCTTGCCTTCTAATATGGGATTCTAACACCTGTCTCTGATCCTAGTTTGGATACTAGTTCAGTAACATAACTGCTAAATTGCCTGGTTTAATTTCACTGCATTGGGGAACTACTCTGATTTTCAGTTTATCTTCAACCACTAACTTTTCAGCCCTGGGAGTCACTGCTCCAATTTGTTATAATATTCTGAACCTTGAGGGCCACTTCATGCTGGAGTATGCCAGTTTCACTTGTTTGAGGGCACTGTTTTTGCTGGTGCATAGTTCTGGTGTCATAACCAAGCATTGTCCCATCTGTCTGAAGGACAAACTTGTGCACAAGACTATAATGAAGTTGGAGTTGTATGATCTTGTGGGCATCACACAACCAAATCCTAGATTAATGACAACCTTTCACTCTAGTGATTTGGCTGCTTATTGGTGAGAGGAAACTCCACTCCCCATTTGTCTCTCTGCTATCCAGAGGTCAGCCAACTAACTGAACAATGGGTAAACCTGCCAAGCTCCTAGTTTTAACTTTTTTTAATCTCCAATTCTATAGTTGGAGCTGAAGTTCCATTCGTTCTTTTCAACAATTAACTGGGATGATCTCATAGCAAGGAAAATCACTCCTCCGTTTGTTCCTGCAGTGGTGAGTATTTGATAAACTTTGAGTTGTTATTGACTGGAATCTTTCAAGGACAATTTCTGTGCCTTAAAAGTAACTGATTGTTTCCTTGCTTTAAAGATGCTTCACTCCACTTATTGTGTAGTTGTGAAGTGCAAGGGGAGCAAGGACCTTGATATGTAGCACATGTGTAATGCTCTTTAAGAGGGGCCAAGTAATTAAGACAGGCTGGAGCTTGCCAATCCCCATAAAGATCTAAAAGGTCTAATGTTAAATAAGCATTCACTAAAGCTTAGTGGCATAGTCTTAGTCATAAATTACATAAACCATAAATTGCTTGGTGTCCATTTGGAACACTTTTATAAGGTAATTTTGAATCTGGATGAAACTAACAGGAGTTACTTTGTAAGTTTTCCTTGCAGTGGCAAAGTTTTGTTGCACTTAATTGCTGGGGGTGTACACTAATGATACAGCTCTGGAACTTTCAGAAGTGACAGGACAATGTAGATGGTGAAAACTAGTCATTTGTGATGCACCCTGCATTCTCAGAACTGGTTTCAGGCACTTGGCTTGCCACTTATCAGTCTCAAGGGGCATGAATGGTGTGCAACTCCCTGATAGTAAGAGCTTGCCATGTTGCCATTTTATTCTTGGTATTGGGTGTGGAGTTTCCATCAGATAAATAGCCACATTTAAAGTGACTAAAGTGTTAACCATTATCCACTGCATAACATTAATTTGTTGTTGGTTATAGTACTTCAGTAGCAGAGATGAATGAGGATTTCCAGTAAGAAATTCTCAATCATGTGGATTAATTATTTAATGTTTTGATTTTAATCTCTAGCATTATTTGAAGATTTCATTTCTAAATGGCCTGAGTAGATTTTATACCTGAGCTCATGCACCAGGAGAAACCATTCTTTCACCAGTAAATCTCAAGTGGCCTGAAATAGGAAGCTCTGGCAGATGGCTTTAATGATAGTTCTAATATTGCATGCACATGTCACAATGGTCTTGTCATTCTAAAAGATGCATTTCCCCCCTAAAAGCTTAAACACATATTCTGACCCAATTGTTTGTTTTTAAGCAATGTTCTTAATAAAATCACTGAGGCATTTCAATTAGAAGGTATGATTGAGTTCCAGGAAAATGCTGGTGTACTTTGTGTGCTACGTTGTTACATTGGCATGCACAAGGGCAAATGGTGTTGATGATCTTCTGTAAATGGTGGAACTATTCTCTGAATGCATTTTAAATACACTGGATGTCTTCAGTGCCATTTCTGCTGCCCTTTGGTGCAATAAAACCATTAAACAAAAAATGGGAAGGTTAATCTTTGTACATAAATTATCTGTTAAAAGCCCTAATTGTCAGTGTCCCCTCATCAGATGTTACCTGGATAAACATTGTATCTAGTGTTTGACACATATTCACTAGGATGTCCAATTTACCAGAGTAGACTTGTGATTTTTGTTTGAAAGGATTAATATCAATTTGGTTTTTTTCATTGGCCATTATTTAAGTGGAACATGGCATGCAATATTAGGACTAGCTTTAAAGCCAGCTGATGTGGTGGGATAAAGATCTTGGTCCTTGTACATAAAGGCTTGATATGGATGTATAACAAGTAATTAAAAAGGCCACTGGAATGTTTACCTTTGCAAGGAGTAGTGAGTTTAAAAGTGACTGCATCTGGAGTAGTGGGTGCAATTTTTGGTATCCATATTTGAGAATATACTTGTAGGCAGTGAAGGAAGCACTAGGTTCATTCTTGGAATAAAAGATGGGCAGTTTTGACCTATTACTTAAACGAATATTTTTAATGAAACAATATTCAGAAGGAGCAACAGGTTGAATATAGAAGATCTTTTCCCTACCAAGGGGCATCTAGAACTAGGACAGTGATGCCTATTAAAATGGAGGTGAGGATGAATTTCTTCTCAGAACTTCTCCAGAGCTGTGAATGTCATTGAATATTCAAGTTGGAGATGAGGGTTGTGGGGTAAGTGCTCTTGAGGCCAAGAATGATCAGCAAGGTCTGGTGGAATTATGGTGCAGACTTGTGACTAATTGGTTGTCTCTGGCTCTTGAGTTTCTTTATGAAAGAATTCCATATAAATTAAGTTTTTGTGCATTAATATCCTACCAGGTTGCAATTTTAACTAGTTTCTGCTCTAATTTTCTTTCAGTCTGGACCCACTGACCTACAACACTTTGACCCTGAATTTACTCAGCAGCCAGTTCCAAACTCTGTTGCAAACTCTCCTGAAGATTTTCCGATTACAGCCAGCATGCGAGAGGCTGCTGAAGCATTCCTTGGTTTCTCCTATGTGCCTCCTGTAGATACCTATCTATAAGTGCAAAATTGTATGGCATTTCAAATGACAATGAACAGCTGAGATACAAAGCTGCACATTGTGCACTTTATTCTTTATGTAGAAGTTGCTCCCTCCAGTCTTTCAGTGAAGAAAACTCCAAATATCAATTTTTATTTTCCTTCAGCTTTTCCACACTTTGCAGTAAGGTCTTGAGACTTTCTAGCTGATGTTATACAACTAAAATACATTCTTTGGAGCCAATCCTCGTTGAGGTGAACCATCTTTAGCACCTTCTTGATCTATACAACTCTAGTTTTTCTAATGGGGAAAACCAGCTCTTACATTAGCAGCTGAGAGGGAAATGTTACTCCTATGAAGTGATTTCTGGCATGAAGAGCAAATGATGCTGCTATTTGTCAAGAATTTGTGGGTATAAGACATTAACCAACATAGATCAACTCTTCAATTATCTGAAATTGCCAAAATGCTACATTCCATGGAAGAACTGAACTGTCATGGTCTTTAATGCTTAATGATCATAAAGTTGGGACCATTGATCTTTATACCAGCAGAGTTAATGATTTTGATTATTGTACTATTTTGGCATGGTATGGACTGAAGATATTCATCTTCAATTTATCATTGAGCAGAAACTTTTCCAACTAAGCTTTTAATGTGAATCCTTGGCCCCAGGTTAGATTTTTCTACATAAAATTAAATGTACCAATCCTTCAATTAAGATTAATTGTCATGAATCATTTAAAATTTGATATCTGAAGCCCAGCTCTGATCAGAGGCATCAACAGTATGGCTGGAGAAAAAGACTTGATTAAATTGGTTACTGGGTGGGTAGGTTTTTAAAAGCCAGTTGGTTTTCAGGAAGAAGAAAAGACTGGGGTGGTGGTTGCACATTTTCCCACACAGCCTGAGCTTCAAACTGGAACAGTGTTAAGTTTGGGGTGAGGTAGGAAATCCTTTCTCCCTCTCTTCCCCTTTTCTTCTCCCCCCGCCCCCCCCCTTTAAGGGGGAGACAGAATGAAATCTTGTTCCATCATCCATTAAATGAGATTGGTGGGGGATGAGGTGAAATGACCTCTCAGTATGAGAGGATTTGCTCTTGAGGTAAAGTGATACTAGCCCAGGCTGTCTACAGATATGCCAACCATTGCTGTTTAAGTTATGGAATATTCAGTGCACAATGTTAATAACTGGATTGATATTTCTTCCACATTTGGAAGATACTTCTATATTTACAAACATTTTAGATGTTTAAAGGGCATGGTACATATCTTCAGATTTTTGAAACAATTTATTTTTTTAAAATCTTGGCTGTTTTGAATTTGATAATGTACTGTATTTGCCACATGCTGCTTCAGTTATGTTGCTAGTGTGTTTAAAAAGTGGCTAATGGGTTCAGTTGTTACTAGAATTTTGCTAGTGTGCAGTGATGTTCATGACCCATTGGACAATATCAACAGTCATTTGGAAAAGGGATCTTCACCTACTTTAGGTCTAATATATTTCTGTTGGAACAGTTTAAAAGTAATGAATTCAGAAGATTAAATTCTTTGAATTAAGAGCCAGCCAGCCACCTTCCTTGCAACCCCATGTTGAGTGTAGGATCTAACAAGCCTGTGGTCTGGCACTGGAGTCCCAACCAATGTGGGTAGATCTAGCTGTGTAGAAACACTAAATTTATTCAAAGGCTGTGTTTATAATCTTTGTACATCACACTCTTGTTCTAAATTAGAAATCAAATTTGATTTTCTATTTAGATTAGGCTTTCATGCATGGATTCATGGAGGCTTGCCTGATGTTTTTAAAAAAAATACTTCATGCAAATCTGAATTGAGTTGTACTAATAATCTGTAGCTATATTCATATTTGTGGTACAAGATCAGTCTATTGGTGTTCATTGACATAACTGCAAACTATTTCTAAATCAAACAAAAGCAATGTTGACTTAATAAACAAAATGCATATTTCAATATAGATAGTTGGTTTTTATTTCAATACAATGTATGAGCATGTTTTTGAAATTATGGGCAATGTTACTTCAGATACAAGTTTACCCCAATTTGAACACTGGCTACATCAGAGCATTGTAAACTTGAAGGTAGCAAAGGAAAGATTGGGTGGGTAGAAAAATGACAAATGGAATTCAGTCCAGGTAGGTGTGGGTGTGGGCAAATGAGGCTAGAGAATGTTATTGAATAATAGGGTACTGAAAAGCATTGAGGAATCTTGGAGTAAACATCCAGAAAAGTTAGCAAAGCAACTTTAACAAGTTGGCTGTTAGGAGACTACGTCCAAAAGCACCTACATCTATGCAACATTTTCTTGTAGTTATTTGCTTAAATCTATGGAGTGGGGTTTGAGCCACAGCCTTCAGACTCTAATACAAAAGTATGACAGCTGAAGCCATGGCTGAATAATAGGAAAGGAAACTCTCATTGCTATAGTGAAAGAGCAGGCATGTAGGACTAATTTGATAGCTTTCAAGAAGTTAGCAATAATAGGGCAGCTGGCCTTCTGCATGGTATGATTATACAATTCCTCAATAAAGCAGCAATCCCTTGGTGTACTTTAATCCCAGCAACTGTTTTAACAGCATGACTTGAAAATGGCTTCATGACCTTGAACTTATTGTTGGTTGCAGATAAGTACACTTGAGCCTTTTGTGAAAAATGTAGTTCCTTGCTAAGCTGCTCCCTTGTGTACAAGTTGTTGGATGGCTTATTGTGGCTAATCATGTAACACCTTGAGCATCTGTTCCTCAGTAAAATGTGCACAGGTCAAATACAAGCATCTACTCACTGAACTTAGACAAAGTTATCGTGGTGCTTCTGAACACATACCCTCCCTGTTTTATTAGCACCTGAGTGCCCTGTGATAAGAGAAAATGGGTTAAAAATAATTCTTTGGCAAATTCAAGAGAAAAATAAATCCAGAAAGCTTCCCTGAATGAAATAACTGGAATGGGTAATGAACTATTTGGCCTCTTGGTGGGGATATTGTCACACCTTACGAAGACTCTTGCGTATCAGCTTGAAAGTTTGACTCTTTAATGCAGTCATTCTCTGATTATTTTGGAGCCTGATTATTTGAAACATTTTCAAACAAAACCCAAAAGATTCTGATTTAAGATGTCAAAAAGTTGATTGACTAAAATGGAAGACACAAATCTTGTTGGTGCTTTGACGTTTCTCCTGTGTGCCTCCTACATTTTGCCCAGTTTTCCAATATGAGCAGCTACACAATTTATGGCCAATTATAAACACCAGCTTGGCACTGACTTGTTGAATGAATGTTAAATTTCATTTTTCCCCTTGCAGTACTCCAGGATTTTAAAGTGGCTTTAGAGATCACAGTCCAAACAGCGGTCAGTTTATATGTGAAAAGTAACACAAATTACATTAGAATCACATCATTGTCCTTTCTTTGTAGGCAGTCCTTGGGATTGAGGGTAACTCACTTCCACCCTGGTCCTACAGGTTCCTAGATCCCTAATGAGGCCGATAAGGGACCAGCAATCTCTTCCACAGATTTGGCATGTGGTGGATGATAGGGCAGGCAGTAGTTTGTGAGGTGCTTCACTCCTGCTGCTTTTACAAGAATGAATATCAGTCTCAGTGAGTCAATAATCACACCTCCCAAGAGCTGTGCACAGCTGTTTGGCAACTGATACATGAGGGAGCAGCTGAGCAATGAAACTAAGAATCCAATTGTCATGAAATGCTCAAGAGGTATTGTCAGTTGCAGACAAAAAAAAGCAGTAAGTTCACAAGATCATAAAGCTAATTTGTTTTCAAGCCTTGCTCATGACTAGAAAAAGGGTCACTGCTACTCAGTGCTTCTGTGTGCTCTGGATTCATGAGCACAAGTTTCTCAATTCCATCCCAAAAGCTGCTCTTCCTCTTTAACCAGTTATGGAACAGAAATTCCCAGGTGTCGGTGGGAATGTTTGCATTTCTTCAAGCAGGTTTGAACATATCCGTGAATCTTTTCCTCTGTCCATCTGTTAATGCCTTCCCCTGATTGAGCTCAGAGTAGACCCATCTGTTTTGGAAGTGTGGGGTTGGACATGTGAACAACATAGCTTGCCTAATGAATCTGATTGTATACAACTAAGGCCTCACCACTGGGAACATTGGTCTGATGGAAGACATTGATATTGGTTCGATTATCCTTCCAATAAATTTGGAGGGCTTGGCAGAGACATATTTTCTGTGCCTTGAGATGCTTGCTGCAGGTAGTCTTTGTCATTGCTGATCCCTGCCCTCCAAATGATCAGTGAGTTTTGTGCCAGGTCTGA
>JARFYF010000055.1:8566722-8580214 GCA_030265395.1 Rhina ancylostomus
GTTAATGGTTCTTAAATCTATGCTTATCACAAGATACCATTCACAGTAAAAATCTATTGATCTTGCATGCTCAGGATATTGGTCGTGCTGGGTTGGCAGATTTTCCAGACTATTTGATGTCGGTAATACCTCAACGGTCCTTTGCTATTTTTAGATAAATTTTCTAATCAACCAGGGAAGTTGAAAGGGAGTGTGGGAACGGGGCAAGAGTGAGTGAAAGGAGCTATAGGAAACATCACCTGGTGAGCCAGATGCCGAATCATCCTAATTTCTGAATAATGGATAGCAGATTACCAGTTTTACTGTACTGTGTCTCTATTTTTGAAGTTGCTTTAATTTTGATTTCTGTCAGGTGCAGGATTCCCAAGAAATAGTATTTATTCTGGTGGTGCTGTTGTTGCCAACGTTGCAACCCCCAGCAGTTCTAATCAGGTACAATTTTTTTGTTCTGTTTTTAGTTTTGTCATTGTATCTTAAACCACTTATTTTAAAAAAACAAAAATTGCCCCTCTCCATTTTTATTTACGTAGGAGTATCATTCCTACACATCCCTTGGGCAAAGCCAGTATGTGCCATATTTTCCAAGTTCAAATTATGCATCAACTGTGACTTCAAACCCCCAACCTGCCAGTAGCACAACTGTCACCTACCAACTGCAAAAAACAGAAGCAGAGGTTTCCAATTCCAAAGATGAGACTTCTCAATCAGGTAATATTGTTCTTTTCAAAAAACAGTCTATTAACATGTACAGTACTAATGTGCAATCATATTGCTTTATGTTTAATGCCTGTTGCATAAATTTCTTAGCAAAGATTGTAGCTTTTAATATTTCAAGGATTGAGGAGGTGGGACGGTATACATGTTGAAGCTATCACTGATATCGAATTAATTAAGATATTAAAAAAAAATTAGCAGCCTTTATTCCTCCAAAGAAACCTATGGTGGGGCTCAAGGTAACACTAAATGTGCATTAAAACTAGTCATCTTCACAATCAGAAATCTTCCTACTAAAGGGATGCCTATCAATGTATGGAAGCATCTTTAAAGTTAATCCTTATTACTTCAAAATAAGTTCCTGGATTTTTAATTTTGAGTGAATGGAATAGGGAAACAGCTAAATATTGATCTTAATTTCCAAATCTACTACTTAAAATCGGAATGAAGATGCACATGAATCATGGTAATATTGTGTGACATCTCATTTTAGTGGACCCAGTTTTCAGCCAGAAAGAAACAAAAATATTTGCCCAATTTTGATTTTTCTTGGTGTCTACCTCAGTTTTATTTCTGTGAGGGCTCTTAATTTCTTAATGAATGTCAGATTTTCATTCTTGGTGTCATTCAGCATGGAAGCAGGCCCTACAGAGTCCATGCCAACCATTAAGCACCCATAGCACTAATCCCATTTTATTCTCCCCATGTTCCCATCAACTCTTTTCAGATTCTACAACTCACCTACTCTCGGGACAACTTACAATGGCTAATTAATCTACCAACCTGCATGTCTTTTTGGGATGTGGGAGGAAACCAGAGCAGCATGTGAAAACATACATCACAAAGAATGCAAACTCTGCACAGGCAGTGTTGGAGGTGGCAAAGTCAGGATTGCTGGAGCAGCTCTACTCGCCTTGTGTCACCTCTTGGGCATGAATTAAGTATACCAGTACATACATTTTGATGCCACGCTATTGCTTATCTGAGTGTAGATGTTAGTAATTCCACATCAAAATAATGCAGCCTGGACCTGCAGAGCCTACACTGCTGGTGTGAGTAAGGTCCAGCACACTGTAGGCCGGTACTAGGGATTGAATGATTAGGGTGATGGTTGGAATAGCGGCCAAGTGGGTTGCTTTTTGCTGGATAGCACTGAGACTCTTGAGTCCAATATTTTATGTGACATGAAAATCCTCACAGATGGATGTTCAGTCAATGGCCTAAGATTCCAAGTAGAGAAATGATGTACTTCCTGCAATAGTTCTTACTGGAGCAGGTTGTTGCAACATCTGTGACTTGGGTTGCATCTGTAAATGCTGTCCACTGCTTTTGAGGGAGGTCAAAATTAGTGGCCTCCATAATAGGGCCAGTACATGCTCCCTCTATTGATTGCATCCTACAGTTCCTTCCATTTGGACGATGGGTTTGTGAAATGGTACAGGAGTTGGGTGTCATTTCCCATGATGATGGGCATGATTTTAATCGTTTTTATTGTGGTCTTGTCAAGTCCCTGTGACCAAGTTGGTTGGTTTTTGCTGATGATTGTTTACAACTCAGAATCTTGGCAAAAGGCAGTGATACCATGGGGCCAGCTCTGGTACCCATTTGATTGGAATGGATTCCAATGTTAAATCTCCTTAAAATTAGTATCTATTAGTTACCTAAATGTAGGTGGTCATCTGACTTTCCCACACTTTACTCATTTTTATGTTTATTTACTTTTGTTATTTTTGGGTGAAGGAAGTAGATTGATTTTATTTGCACTTATTTACCTCCGTTTTTAAAAAAATGACATGAAACAGCTCCTTGGTTATATGCGCACTTGCTTGGTAAAACCATACACAGATGTATCTGACCTTTGATCCTTCCATGCATAATATTTTTTTCCTAAATCGGTTTAAGGTTTGCGTGGGTTTCTTCTGGGCGCTCTGGTTTCCTCCCACATTCCAAAGATGTACAGGTTAGGAGCTGGGGTTATGCTTTGTTGGCGCTGGAAGTATGGCGACACTTGTGGGCTGCCCCCAGCACATTTTTAGCAATGCAAAAAGACTTATTTCACTGTTTTTTTCGATGTATGTGTGACTAATAATAAATATCTTAAATCTTTCGCCGATCCCTCAACATTTTATGGATGAGGTTTGAGAGCAATGTTAAGCAGAGAGGAATGCAAGATGATCATTCTTTCACTACATTGAAGTACATGGAGTCATTTTCATGTGCAATATTTCACAAACCCACAAGAGCACTTTGTCTAGTTGCAAACATTATTATCTGATTGGATCCTTTGCTGTGGCTTTAATAGCAGTTTAAATTCTTAGAATGCTTGCTAGTGTTGAAATAAATTTCTAAGCCAAAGCCAGCCAATGTAAATCCTTTTAACCTCCCTATGTTGTTATTTTCATGGGTTAAAATTTACAAGTAGTTCCAGAGTTATCAAACCTGAGAGAATGAATTTCTATGCAAGGGTCTATTTTCAAAGGATTACTGGCATTAAACTTTACATTCAATAGTTTGACTATTTTGTCGTGATGGATAGGTATTTTAGTAAAAATGGAATTCCATAATTCTCCCATTCTTTTTGCTGGATCAAGAACACAAGCAACTTTCTAAGAAACATGCCATGCCCATATCTGCAAAAATAATTATAATGAGATTTGTCAGACCATTGATTGGTAATTCCCTAGAAACCATCTTCAGGTTTAACCGTATCAAGCTGTTTAAAATCTCCCTTATAAATAATCCAAATAGTAAATTATTTTTGTGTGATTAGGGTCAAGGTTTCCCTGTCAAGCTGCATAAGAATTTTGTATGTTTCAATGAGATCACGAATAAAAGGTACACTTTTGTTGTGATAAAGAATGTTATTAGATTATTCATTGTTGAATTGTTGATGGTGTGACATTATTTTACTGGCACATTAGAGAACTGGCATGCACACTAAAGCCTGCAGACAAAAGTCTAACAGCATGGTTACTTGAAGGAAAGCAAAATGTCGAAACAAAGTCTTTTACTTAAAAGGTTAAACTCTCTATGGCTGCACTTTTATGGAAAATCAATCCAATTATTTGTTACAAATGCTCAGTTTTAAACAGGACTGAGTTTTTAAAAAAAATGGTTTTGAAGAAGCAGGAGAGCTTTGAAAGCCAGCAATTGGGATTTTGCTGCAGTATAAAATTAAATTTGTTGGACGTTTTTTTTAAGAAATTGCATATGTTAAAATTATGTAGTAATTTACAGAAGTACTGACTTAATTTTCATTCTTGTTCAGAAGTTACTGTTGCAGGGCAAACACTGTCAACCACAGTAATAAAGGAGCTTAAGGAACAATCCCAAAAAAATCCAAGCGGAAAATCCAGGGGGAAAGGAAAGAAGAGTTGTTCTTCCCCACCACCTGATAATAAACTGGAGGTATGTTTAGCCTTTCACTAAACTTTTGTGGAGAAATGGGGCTAGAGGGGCCAATAGTGATAAATTAATTGTTTGGGGAAATTGTCTTCTGATTCACATTTTCAGTTGAAAGATACACATGTAGAAACTATTGCTAAGTAAAATTCAGTGGTTATCTTGCTGGGTGCAAGTAATACTCTTCTCCATGGAGTAGGAAGGACACAGGTTCATGTTGCAATTGAGCACTAGAATCAATGCTCAGAGATATTGTGTGATTATTGTGATCATCTCATTAATAGCACTAAAACAAGCTGCTTTTGCTATTTGTAACACATTGCTAGATGGAAGGTAGCTACCATTTTACCTGCAAAACATTATTACTCCCCTTTATAGTATGTCAAACACAATAAAATGAAGAGCTTTCCAGGTAAATATGCTAACTATTTTTATATAGAAGTACCTTGCAAGTAATCATTGATCTGGTTGAAGATTGTTGCCCAGTTTGTACTTTTTTTGAATTGCACTGCCTAAAAGAGAAACAGATTTAACAGCAACTTTCAAAATGTTATTTGACATAGAAACATAGAAAAACTACAGCACAATTCAGGCCCTTCGGCCCACAAAGCTGTGCCGAACATGTCTCTACCCTGGAAGTTACTCGGCTTACCCATAGGCCTCTATTTTTCTCAGCTCCATATATTTGAAAATCCAAGAGGAACTAATTGGTTAGTTTCAGAGAGCCAAAATAGGCACAACATGCTGAACAGTCTCCAAGAATATGACATAGCACAAATCTAGTTTTGGTTCAATAAGTGCTGTGAATACTCTTGATTCTCAAGAATAGGTAGTTCTATAACAAAAGTTGCACATCTAACAATTTTCTTTATTTGGATAAGGTAGATAGTAGCAAAAAATTTACTCATTCAAGTTGTATGCTGAAATTTTATAGCCAGTTGACAACATCTGGGCTGACAAAGTTGCTTACTTCAGCCTTCCCCTTGATTCAGGCCAGGAGTTTGCAATGCTGTCCTTGCAAACACTGCACCTTCCCGCGTATGTGTTCAGTGAGTCTGCATTGCCCTGTCTGTTGGATAAATATTCTGAAATTGGGACAGACCCTCTGCTGCCTCAAAATGACTGCACCTTTCTGCTGGGAGCCCATTTCGCAGAACGGTGTCATGGCCCAGCATAGCATAGAGGCTGTCTCAACATCAGCAGCTGGTAGACTCTCAGCGTCACTTTGATATCTGGTGAGCCTCTGTTCCTTAGATTTGTAGCCTGCCAAAGTTGTCATTGTGTTCGGGGTTTTTAATGTTTCTAAACATTGGGGACGTTTAACATTTTCTTTACAATTACGAAGCACATCTTAACTAAAAATCAACTAAAATCATTAAAATTAGGTAAAATCATCAAAAGCAAAACTCTTAGAAAGAAGATAAGCAGTTGTTTTCTCCTACCTATTCGCATGGGACTGCTGTACTCGCTTCAGGTTTAACCAAGCAAGAGTTCAGTAAGCGGATTTACCAGTTTGGGAGCTGAGAGGCCTAGAGAAAGTAGTGTTGCACCATTGGGTACAAATTAGCGTAAGGCAGTCACAGGGAGCGGGGTCCGGATGAAAGATGCTGATACCAACTTAAGGCAATGCCAACACCAGATACAGGGACATCCACGTGAATATCTGGGTTTTTCCCAATATTAGCACTCGGGTGCTTTTCCTTGCAATCTATTGTACTGCAAGAGTCACATTCTACTGTAGGACATGAACCAGCATTTGTAAACTTGACCAAAAATTGTTTCCATTTTTAACATTGAATGATGATGATCAGAGTCATGGTAAGAAGTATTAATGGAACTGCTGTCTTCAGAAAGAGGGAAATATTGAAGAGAAATTCAATAGTAGATATTTCACAGACAGCTTTAGAAGTTTTGGGATGGCAACTTCTCTCAGATGCACACAGGAAAATATATAATTTTTTATGTGTTCCTTTGTAGCGTGTATTTGTTTGGGATTTGGATGAAACCATTATCATCTTTCACTCGCTGCTTACTGGGTCATTTGCACAAAGATTTGGAAAGGTAGGAAATGACTAATCAGCATAATGTTAAGCTGGTTCAATGGTTAATTACAAACCAACATTAAAAAAAAGTGCAGTTAGATTTGTACTCTTGGGAATGACATGTTTTTTAAAAAAAGTCTTGGAATTTCTTTCAAGGGAAAACAATGTTTTATACAGATGAACAATTGCATGAACAGGAAACAATTGATGTTGGCCTTGTTTTTAATTTTAAACTAAATCCAATCTGTCTGCTGAATGACAAAGAGCCATAGCAACTGCTCCTTGAGCTTCTGGAGATGCATCAAGTTCCATGTCAGAGTACTACATCCACATTAAACTGTATTCATGTGTGATGATCTCTATAAATCAGTGCCAGGCCAATCTGCTTGTACTGTTTTCCAAAGTCAGTGTTTTACCATTGACGGGTGTTGTTGATGGGTCCTTTTGTCCCAATAAGACACTCTTATTTTCCATGAGTAAATTTCACTGTGGTGTTGCTGCATTTTTTGATCACTAGCATTGTGGCTGAGCCTGTTGTTGTCCTTGTATTATACTGTATGAATCTTTTAGTAGCAATCACTGGAGAATGATCAAAAACAAGTTTAACTCGCCTTTTCTGACTCAATTCAGTCACTTCATCCAGAACTAGAGGAGCTAACGTTATAATTCTGGGTGTCAAATGCCGTTAAATAAAACTGGAAGTTGATTTATATCATTAATTACAGGACGCTGCATCAGCTTTGACGTTAGGGTTGCGGATGGAGGAAATGATCTTTGATCTTGCTGACACTCACTTATTCTTCAATGATTTAGAGGTAATGAATATTGGATAGCTTCATAATATTAAAGTGTCAGAAATACTTCTGTTCAAGTATCTTCGTTTAAACTTTGAGGTTGGGTATGCCTTAATCTAATTTTTTAGCAGTTGAAATCAGTTGATATATTGTAATTATGATCAGGTATAAAATAGATAAAAATTACAAATTATTTTGTACTAACACCCTTCAGGCATATCCCCTGAAGGCTCACTGCATTTACTGCCATAATTGCCAATACTAATGTTTTTCTGAAGCTGTGTTTGGATGGCAAGTAAAGCAATTTACCAGTCTCAACTTTCCATGTGCAAATCACTGGAGCATCATTCCCCAAAAGCTCAACAGACCAGTGATAACTGCCAGCCTGCCACTGGTGTTCCAACAATTTCTGATGTGAGTTAGCTTACCTGGTCTGCTGAACAGCTGGAGACATGTCTTTGCCTTGTAAGGTGTAAGTAAAGTTGTTGCCTTCCCAGCCCTTCCAGTCACCAGTCTCTACCCAGATTCTCATCTGCACCGGTCATGAAATTCGAGGATGGAACCAGCCACTTGTGGTCAGAAAGGCCCTGCATTGCTGATCAGTTGAGTCCCACCACTTGTCAGAGAGTTGTGCTTGAGAACTGGAAGAAATGGTGTGCTCCCAACAACATTCAACTTGCAGTTCAGGCAGCCTGCTAACTTTAGGACAATCCATTCCCTTTGTTGTTTCTTTAAATATTATCTCATGATTACTGTTGCAGAGCTCTAAAGAAAGGAACATTACATGTGAGTCACCGCAACCTTTATGCACTCTTGTGACTTCTAGACAAGCAATTGTAGTCTTGAACTATTAATATTTAGGTTTAAATTACTATGTGATTTTTAACAATGCAATGTCTTTAAATACACTGCCAACTTTAAATTTCATATTGCATCCACTTAGTTTTCTTTTGGTCTGTTTCTTCACTCCTGTTCTGTGCTAGAAAGGCAAAAATGGACCTGCTTTTATACCTGCATCGAAACACAGAATCTAGGGAAGGATATTATACTCAAGAAAAGTCTAATTAGTGATCGCTACAACTCAGATTTCCATGGCTCATCAGTAATTGTATAAACCTCACATAACACCTTTCCTTCCTGATAGGCTTCTTGTATAGTGTGAAAATTAGATGCCTTAATTTAATACCTTTGCTTTTCGTCTTGCTTATTCAATAGGAATGTGACCAAGTTCACGTGGAGGATGTTGCAGCTGATGACAATGGACAAGATTTAACGTAATACACTTGAACATTTGCATTTTAATTTAAAGTCTTGTGCTTACTCATTACTACTACATAATTGCAAACAAAAAAGTTAAGATTAATAACTGAGTGGTTTTACACATTTTACACTACTTACATTTATTTAACGCTGAACTACTTCACATGGGAGTAGTAAAGTCTAGACTCTCCTAAAAATGTTGTTGAGTCTGGGATCAAATAAAAACTTAAACTTGAAATTGATAGATTTTTGTTCAGCAAGGCTGTTCTTCGGATTCCTAGACAGACCTAAAGTACAGATCATCCATGATCTAAATGATTGCTCGACCATATTTGAAGAACTGAATGGTTGATTCCTCTTCCTAATTAATTGTACATAAGTGTAGATGCAACTAACTATGATGTACATGTACACTTGCAATTTGTTGTGTTTGTTAAATTTCCAGCTCGAAGATACAATTTCATTTGGCTGTCTGAGGAGCGTGCCTAGTCATTCACTGGGATTTTTTGCTGAAAAAGGATGGAAAGATTTACTGTCATTTCTTTAGATTTGCTTGGCTGATGGCTTGCATTTGTAGATGCATTATCTTCATTAAAAAAAAAATGACTATCTGTAACCACCAGAGAAAAATGGGGGAGGAATGGATGTAGTGGGCCAAAGGGTCAGTTCCTTTGCTCTACTATAGATTCTATAGAGACTGAAAGCAAACCACAAAACACTACAATATTTAGGAAACTTGGATGTGTTTTAAATCCCTTGGACCTTTATTTTATTATCAGAAAAGATTTAGCAGGATATTGCCTGGATTTGGGGGTCTGAGTTACAAGAAGGGGTTGCGTGGAGTAGGACTTCATTTCCCTGGAACGTATGAGATTGAGGCATGATCTGACAGATGTACACAAGGTCATGAGGGGCACAGACAGGGTAAAAGCACATAGTCTTTTTCCCAGGGAGGACATGCTAAAAACAGAGGGCATTGGTTTAAGATCTGAGGCGAGAGATTTAAAAGGGATATTAGGTTCAGCTTCTTCATGCAAAGGGTGGTGCGTATTTGGAATGAGCTGCCAGAAATAGTGGTTGAGGAGGCACATTAGCAACATTTAAAAGCCATCTAGATAAGTATGTGGATAGGAGAGGTTTAGAGGGCTATGGGCCAAACATGAGCAGATGGGACTAGCTCCCTGGGTTACACAGATGGCATGGACCGTTGGGCCGAAGGGCCTGATTCTGTGCTGTTTGACTCTATCAACACCAATACAAGTGACTAAATAATATAGCACACTGTGTATTTCTAATGGTTACAAGTTCCTTGATTATTAATCTTAGTGGAAATTTTTTCTTGCTGTTCAGACGTTGTCTTTAATTCATTTAAGATCGAAAGGATAATCTGATTTTACCATAAAGATTGTAATTTTCCTTTTAAGTATTTAAAAATTGTCGAAGCAAACAAGGCAAAGTAAAATTGCTGCAAATGCAGTGTTAAATAATTCCTGTTTCTAATTCAAAAAGCTGCCAGTCATGCAAACAAGACAAACACTTTGCAAGCAAAACAGACAAGCTATTTGAATCGAAAGATTTGGGTCCTTTTGGAAGCTGACCAGATGGTCTACATTCTTTATTTATTATAGCAAAACGATCTGTCCCATTTTCTGAGTGTTTTTGCACCTTTGAATCACGTACATGTTTTGATGGAGAGAAGCCATTTCTTTAATATATTATAAACAAATCTGTGCTCTTTTTTTCTTAGTGATTAAGTTAATTGTACATTGACTTTGGAATTCAGTAGTTATTGAGCTGTCATAATTACAGAAACATGATGAACCAAAGATGAATAATTTGAATGGTTCAATACATACAGTCCTTGTTATCTGTGAATGCTAGGGGCACAGACTTCTGATGGATAACAAAAAACACACATCTTAAAGGCTCTTTCATAAAAACATGAAAATGAATGGCGTCCTTCTGTGACTAAATCACAGTTCTGGAAGTTTTACACATTGTGAAATCTTAATGCTGGTTGTGAGAGGAAGATGTCCTGCTGAGATTCTCTCCCATCTCCACAGCAACCTTCATCCTAACGAGCTCAAAGTTTGAGCCCCTCAAACTCCACAGATAATCCTATGCAGGTGACAAATTACCACTGCTTTTAGTTTTTGCCCTTGGTTATTCTGAAGCTAGAGAGTCAGGGAGGATTTCCAGGTGATGCATCTGCCACTCAGAGCTCAGCCCTGCTCCCAGTAAATGTAACTGATTCCATTCTAATTGGAACGTGAACTCCAAAGGAGAGGGCTCTGGAGAACAATGTTTAGTAACATTCCCAATAATACATAGCTTGCAAGTACATGGATCACAAGGACTGAATGAACACAGCCTTGAATTGGGACAGAGCCAAATTCTACAGAACTTTACCTAAGAGAATAAATAAATTGACTATAAAGACAGTACTGAAACAACTTGTGGAGAATTGGGTCTTCTCACTTAGTTTATTAACTTGTTATTTTCTTATGCTTTTAAACGTATCTAAAGTTTCTTAGTTACTTCCAGTAACATACTGGAATAGAATTAGCAGGAGCTTACAAAGAGGGTGTTCGGTATTTGGTCAAGAAGTGATGAATCTAAATGACGCAGAATTGTGAAGTGATGGAATATTGTGCAAAAATGTAAAATATTGATTGAATAATTGTAAACTAAGCTTCCTTCACACTGAGGATACCAAGATTTTGGAATTCTATCCCGAAAAGACTATGGAGGTTCAGTTGTTGTATTCATTTGCAGCAGAGATCGACAGATTTCTGGACATTGAGGGCCATAGGGATAGTGCTGGAAAATGGAGCTGAAGTGAAAGATCAAAATGAATGATGGTACACTCTGGAAGGACCAGACAGTCTATTCCTGCTCCCATTTCTTGTGTTATTTTTACCCTATGTCAGTACAAGTCAACATTTTTTTTTAAATTAGCATTTGAGTAATAACTTTTAAGCTGTTTGAACTTCTTGGTTTCAGGAACTATGACTTTGCTGCTGATGGTTTTCATGGATCAGTGCCTGGCTCAAGCCATTCCTCAGGAGGTATTGGTCAGGGAGGTGTTGATTGGATGAGAAAGCTGGCCTTTCGATATCGACAAGTAAAGAAAATTTACAACACTTACAGTACAAATGTTGGAGGTAAACTACTTGCTGCATTTGGAAATGATTTTTTTCATTTTTGTTGGCTGCATCAATCACTGGCACAGGAGGTAATAAATAAACAAATGCTACATTCTGTTTTTCACAGAACTCCTCAACCCAGCCAAGAGGGATTCATTACAACAATTAAAAGCAGATGTAGAGGTTCTGACGGACTCCTGGCTAGCAACTGCATTGAAATCATTAATGCTAATTCAATCAAGGTAGCTGATCAAAATATAATTTTAAAATGTTGGATTAAGTTAAAATGTTTATTTTATCATTCTGCTGCCTTCTACATCTAGACTGTTGTGGCGTTGAAATCAGGTTGGAGACATACAATCACACAGCACAGAAACAGGCCCTTCGGTCCATTGCATTCTCACCAACTATCAATTACTCATTTAAACTAATGCTACACTAATCCCATTTTATTCTTCCTACTTTCCCCTCAGCACCCCCTATATTCTACCTCTCACTTACATACTAGAGACGATTTATAGCAGCCAATTAATCTTATAACCCCCAGTGGATGGAAACTCGAGCAACCCTGGGAAACCCATGTAATCACAGGGAGAACATGCAAACTCCACACAGACAGCATCCAAATCAGGATGCCACCCTGATTGTTGCACATATCTGATCAAAGCCTAATGCTTTATTGATGGTGAGCCACAGAGATATGTGCACTCTGAGCATGGAAGCACGTTTAAAGAATAAAAGTTAGGCCTTACCTGAACTGTCATGTTGCAGATTCTGCAAAACAAGATCTTGACTTCATTGGGCAGGATCGTCCCAACTATTTTCACTCCTGGGTTTTAGACCTCCAAGTCAGATGCTCCCTAGGTCTTTAACCTCCCTCTTGTGGTTGCATCTGGCTGCCAAGTTCAACCACTAAATTAGCTGTTTCTGTAGTAATCCCCTGAACCAACCCAATCATATCCTTGGATTGCGGGAGATTTGGGCATGTGTTAAACACAAAGTGAAAAATGATTCCCCTCTCATGCTGGTTGTAGCGAAAACCTTTTCAATCTGGTTTCCCGTAGCAATAGTATATCCAGTACAAACAATGATATAGCTTGAAGAGCGCTGAAGGGTTGCTGACCTGAGAAGTGGAGAAATTTCACGTTGTACAGCGTGGTGCGCTCTGAGAAACTGCACTCGGGCACCTTCTTTGGGCAGGAGCTGACTCTGTTTTGCTGAAAGTCTAATGTTTGACTTAATTGCTTGATTTTGACACTGGATGACCAAATGAGAGAGTAACCTTTTTCTATAATACTTCATTACATTGTTAACCAAAGGGGGAAACTTAAGGAGAATGAATGTTTAAAACAACGAATGGACCAGTTTGAATTTTTCTTTCCATTTCAGAAGGAATTGCATTAATATCCTGGTTACCACAACGCAACTAGTTCCAGCTCTGGCTAAAGTGTTGCTGTATGGATTAGGTGACATTTTCCCTATTGAAAATATTTACAGCGCCACGAAAATAGGTAAGAGATTTGGTCTGAAACTTATTTTTCATTTCTTTCCTACTAGATAATTAATTGTAACACTACTGACTGGAAATTTTTGAGATCACACGTGGTGACACAATTTAAAGGAATATTGATGTAGTCTCACTTTTACTCTGATGCAAATTTGGATCCTGCTTCTGTGTAGCCTTAATATATAAAATGTGTTAAGGGAGTAACTGCTATATTGTAGCATTTCTTTCAGTAGACCATAGTGCACCTTAATTAGCACCTTGGAAACACACCATCTGTGTTTACTGGTGATGGTTTGGTTGAGGGAATAGAAAGTCCAACATTTGCAGGGTAGCTTTGTGGGTGCTTTTTATTGTATCTTCTTATAGCCTTCTCTGCAGTTGGTGGGTGTTGTATTAATTTTTCATATGGTCTTGTAGCTTCAAGATATATTGTCATTTAAATTCTAATATTCAGCCAATCTCAATGTGGGTTCTAGAATAAAAAAAACAGCTGGAATAACTCCGAGTCGAGTAGCACCTGTGTAGAGGGAAGACCATCAGTATATCAAAGTGAGAGGGAGGGTGAGACAGAGGCTGGTAGGTGATAAGTGGAACCCGATTACAGGGGGAGGGGGGAAGATGATGGGC